>RZGM01000149.1:0-55282 GCA_027886205.1 Fusarium piperis | reverse complement strand
GGCCGTAAAATTGACCCTTTTTGCGACGCCGATTGAGGTGTGCGCCCGGGCCTGATTTTTGGTGTGCCAAGTTTTATTACGATAGCGTGACGAGCAATCACGACATCGATCTGCAAGGAACCGGACATCCCTTTTTGGCAGCTACGTACCTCGGCGTTTAAGTTTTGCGGGGGAGTACAGTAAGGGAAAGAGAAAGAGAAAGAAGAAAAAATAGAGCAGTCGTTATTCATCATGCTGACTTGGCTTGTCGTACTCCCACACTCTGACGGAGGTTGTTCACACCCATGACATTCCCTGCACGGGAAGTCGCTCGTGGATGCTATTTGCGGATGCCGACCAGGCCCGTATCGCGCATGCCATGGATGATTTCAAAGCCAATTTGCGTCGAGGCTGTGACGAGAATAAACTCGCAGATCTACGGCAGACCGTCTGCCGGTGTAGCAAGGCTCAAAGTATACAGCAGCAGTGCTGTGCAAGGGCGTGAGCTACAGTACCTAGGAGGATCATGGAAACCTCCTGGTGTTCGAGTTGTGGTTCAACTGGCCTGCGTAGATTCACATCATCCATGATACGAGGCACACGCATGGTACATGCCTCTCTCACCGATCAAAGCTGACGTGCGTACCATCTACCGTGTTCTTACATAACAAGGCCGACCTTGGTGCAGCTCTCTCCTCCAACATTCCCCTCGTGGCTATCCGCCTCTTGCACGCCAGAGAATCTCTTACAGATAGATGCATCCCACAGCATCCAATTCGGAGGTACACACACACGCCCCCTCCACCATTGGCCCGAATGAGCCGCTTCTGCCCGCCACCAGACGGACGGTGCTGTATTCGCGCAGGTCAGGCTGGTTCCGCAGGGACCCTTTTGATGAGGGGAGAGGATGGATGACCTGCAATGTACTCGTGCCCGGCAAGGACGGTGAGGCGGTACAAGCCCTCTGCTTGGCGTGTAATAAGCAGCTGGCATTTGTCATGGAGTCGAATTGAGCGACGGACCCGTACCGCCGTGTGTGTGTCGATTCATTGACTTTTCTCGCCCATTTCCCATCCATTCACCTGACGGCGGCTAGAAGCATTGCGGTGGATATTTCCTCGGCCGTTTATCTTCCTAAATCCGCACCCCTCTCGGCCATGACGCCAGCGACGAATGACGACTTTTGATGAGGCGCGCCATCGAGCCATCCAGACCGTGCTCTACATGTACCTCTAATCTCTGCATAGTACAGTACCAGGGGGATTGAAACCCCCCCCCTAGAATGGACGGTGAGATCTTTGTTGAGGTTGCGCCGCGGATGGTGACATTGCTCGGCGCCGGGGGAGGGAGGAGTCATCAGCCTCTTTTTTTTTTCTCACTTACAAATGTGCGTAGCTGAGAGACGGGAAGGAATGGAAGCGACAAAGAAGACAATGGATTCAATTGTGTAATCAATCATACATGAATCGAATATTTAGACACGCGAGAACCCTTTTTTTTTTCCCCTTCTTCTTTCCCTTCGATGAATGATTCCATAATCTCTGAACCCCTTCTCAGATCCGTAATCCGATACAACCACCACCATAGCCAGGTGTATGTACTTGGATACACCGAGAGCCGATAACCGACGATAGAGCCAGCACCTCATTTTTCAGCGCCTGAGTCGCCAAACAATTTTACTTTTTTTTTTTTTTCTTCCTTCTGTGCTACCTGCATTGTCATCTCCTTTTCTTTTCTTTTTCCATCATCCCTTGCTTCTACAAAAAGGTTACTTGCTCGTTGACGTGATCGTCAAAGTTTGAAAATCCGAAACCTTTTCCCGACAACGACGACGACATCCCGTCCCCGTGCCTCTGGAACTCGGACCCCCTCGCTCCGCTCCGTTAACCGCCTTTTGCGCATCATCTCGACCTCGGATCGCGTCAAACAAAGAAACCGGCCGATTTTTTTCAATTGAGCGTGACTTGGCCGCATTGAGAAGCTGCCTTGGCCCTCATTGATATCCATTCCCGCCGTCCTCTTGATCCGACAGGGGGGAAACACGGCATAGCATCCACTCAGGTTTTCCTTCTGAGCCCCGCTGCCTCCTCCACTTACCCCCGGTGCCCTCGCTCTCGTCGAGTTTATATATACCAGTCGGTCCATCAACTCGGCCCTCTGTTCCTATTCCTCTTGCCTCTTCACCTCTGTCTCTCCACTCCTCCTCAACCGTCATACATATATATATCTCTCCAACAACATCACCATGTCCGTCATCCCTCTCAACTCGGACCCCGTGGCCACCCCGCCTCGCCCGCCGTCCCCCATCCACGCCTTCGGCACCCTCGCCGTCCACGCCGGCTCCCCACACGACCCCGCTACCGGCGCCGTCATCGAGCCCATCTCCCTCTCCACCACTTTTGCCCAGACTGCCGTTGGCAAGCCCGTCGGCGAGTACGAGTACTCCCGCTCCGCGAATCCCAACCGCACCAACTTTGAGACTGCCGTCGCCGCTCTAGAGCACGCCAAGTATGCTCTCGCCTTCTCATCCGGCTCTGCCACCACTGCCACCATCCTCCAGAGCTTGGCTGCCGGCAGCCATGTCATCTCCGTCTCTGACGTCTATGGTGGTACCCACCGTTACTTCACCCAGGTCGCCAAGGCCCACGGTGTCAAGGTCACTTTTACCCCTGAGATCGAGGTCGACATCAGCGAGCACATCACTGACCAGACCCGCTTGATCTGGATCGAGAGCCCCAGCAACCCGACTCTCCGCCTCGTCGATATCCGTGCCGTCGTCTCCGAGGCCCACAAACACGGCGTCCTCGTTGTCGTTGACAACACCTTCCTCTCCCCCTATGTCCAGAACCCCCTCGATCTTGGCGCCGACATTGTCGTCCACAGCGTGACAAAGTACATCAATGGCCACAGCGATGTCGTCATGGGTGTTGCCGCATTCAACAGCGACGAGCTCAAGGCCCGTCTGGGCTTCCTCCAGAACGCCATTGGTGCCGTCCCCTCTGCTTTCGACAGCTGGCTCGCCCACCGTGGTCTCAAGACTCTGCACCTGCGAGCTCGTGAAGCCAGCCACAACGCGACTTCTGTCGCCACGGCCCTTGAGGCCTCGCCCCTCGTCATCGCCGTCAACTACCCCGGCCTCGATTCTCACCCCCACCGACACATCGCCAAGAAGCAACACCGCGACGGCATGGGCGGTGGTATGCTCTCATTCCGTATCCAAGGCGGCCACGCTGCCGCCGAGCGCTTCTGCCAAGTGACAAAGATCTTCACCCTTGCTGAGAGTCTGGGTGGTGTCGAGAGTCTGGTCGAGGTCCCCAGCAGCATGACCCACGCCGGTATTCCAAGGGATCAGCGTGAGGCCGTAGGCATCTTTGACGACCTCGTCCGCATCAGCTGCGGTGTCGAGGACGCCCAGGATCTCAAGAACGACGTCCTGCAGGCCCTCGAGAAGGCTGTCGCGGAAACCAAGACCAACGGTGTCAATGGTGCCAACGGCGTTAACGGTTCCAACGGGCATTAAGCGTTTGTGCTCGGTATTTTGGAGTTCTGCTTCTTTAGATGACCTATGACGACATTTGATGAGATTTGTTTTCCTTTGTTTGAAGATGCTGTGAGGCATTGAAACCAAAAAAGAGGGTGATTGATGAAGGACTTTCAACAAAGTCCTGTGAAAGCGGGCATTCATATAGCGACAAGGGTTTGAAAAACGGTGCGAATTGCATCATTTCTGGTATTGGTGCTTGATAATGGCAAGCTGCCTAATATTATCATTCAACTTGACACTCGTCTATAAGTGTGCCAAGGTATTTGAACTTGCCAACCGTGTAACTCCACGAAGTCGTTTGTGTGTGTCTGTGTGTGTATGAACTGTCCAGTCTAAGTCGTCAAATCGTTTCTTCCTGCTGCTCGTCTCCTGCAGGGATGTTGAAAAGGTTCTCTGTGAACTCGTTGGCCATGCTGCTCTCGGTAGACCACTCGTTGCGCCGCTGGTGTATCTCGTTCATGCCTTGGCACGCTGTCTCGGCGATGTAGTGCAGCTCGTCGAGCGTATTCGAGTTGCAGTTGGGGAAGACGCCGTCGATGCTCCGCTGCCACTCCGAAGTCGGATTCGCGACGGCCGTTTGATACGCATTTGCATCATACTCAACCACCCCAAGTGCACGGTTTCGAACCCGGAGATCACTTGCGAGGCTATCAAAGTGAGCGTCCGCGGGAAGATATTCGACGGGTTCCTTGGTAGCTGTCGTGGGCTGGCGGATGCCCATCACAACCTCGACGAAACGCTGAGAGATGCTTCTGCCAAGGCCGCAGGGGTCAATGAGGTCAAACTCAGGGTGTGTAGGCATGTCCTCTCTGAGATAGTGATCGTAGGCCAGGAAAGATGCTCGACAGATCCTCAGTTGTGGTGCAGCGCATCTCAGCGCCATGGCGATCCAGTGGCAATCCTCTCCAGGTCGCTGGTTCGGCATTCCTACCCAGAGAACCTTCTTAGAGTCCTCGTTCCAGTCCCTTGACTGCTCAACTTTGAGATACACCTCGTTCAGATATAGCTCTTGAAGCGTTGGTCCAAAGTTCTCTGCTGTCCGAATGAAAACCTCTGGGCAAACCTCAACTCTCTTGAACTCCAGGCATGTCAAGTTGGAGAGTATGATGTAAGGAGCGGGCAGCGATTTAGCAAGCCACTCCTCGACAGGCATCTGCCAGAATTTGGTCTGCTTCAATCCTCGTGGAGGTCGGTCGTCGTGATCCATGCCGATCAAGCACAGGCTCTTGAGCTCTTCTGCATTCTCAACGAGGTTCCAGAGGCACGATCCAAACAGGCCTACACGTTGCGGGTCGTTTTCGTGTCGCCGTAATGTCAAGACCAGATGTTCCAATACTTCTAATACTCTGATAATGTTCATGACATCGCTTGGGTTCATCCACAGGTGGCATATCGCGACATCAGTCACGTTTTCTATGACCAGAGTATTGAGCTTGGCCGAGTCCTCTTCGGATCGTTGGGCAAACGCCTTGAGGGTGTTGGCCAGGATCATGGTGGCGGCATTGCAGTGGCGTCCGACGAGCTGGAAAGGGAGGTTGAGACGTAGACGGTCGACGTCACGGCAGTAGAAGAGCATCTCCTCCACGGTGCGGTAGTAGTCTATTTCTGTGAATGACGTCTCGTTCATGCAGTACTTCTTGTGTAGCGTTCGACAGAAATCGGTCATGGACGGGACCCGCGCGAAAACTGTATCAAGGAACTCGACTTCGACTAGCCAATCATCCATGTCAGTGAATGCACATCTAGAGACACGACGGCATGAGCTTACGATCATCTCTTAGGACCATCAAGTCAATGTAGAGACTCTTGCAGTGGTATCCGACCGTCTGGAGCGCATCCATCTGTGGATGCTGCACGCCGCTCGTCTTGCTCAGGCGCGAGAAATCAAGGTCGAGGGTTCGGCAGGCAAAGGGCTTGAGGATCTGGTCGAAGACGCGACAGACGAGACGAAGCGAGAGAACCTTGTTCTTTGGGCCGAGGAATACACATTGTTGGAGGATGGCATCGATGAGCTCTCGGGGTAGTCGATCCATGATGAAGGCGTCGGTGACGGTGAGGTTCGCGGAGAGAGAATAGCGAGATGCAATAGCGAGAATAGAGGGGTTAGCGACAGTCGCAGTGCATTGAGGGTCAGCTTATGACGGCGGAATCATGTGGCCCCGAGCGAACGTTGCTCGAGTAGCCGGGTGATCTGAGCTGTTTGATGATGGATGGATGTCGTTGATAAGCAGCGCTGACTACTGGGTGCCGCGTTTGTGGAGTTGTTGGCTTGGAGATGCTGGAGTTAGCGATGGATCGTCCCGCTCCTGGATGCAGGGACCTGGTTCTGGTTGTCTTGAGAACCCCCACCCCCGCTGATCCTGACCTTTTAGGGTGCTGACTTGTTTGGGTTTGGGTTGGCTACCCTGGATCTTGCCATAAGGTGCTGAATTTCGAGTGAGGAATACCTTATTGTTCTGATTGATTTGTTGAATTGCGGATAACGGAATGCCGTTCTACGCTGGTTAGAAATGTTAGGTTGCCTAGCGTAACGACCCCAGAAGTGTTACCTGCCCTGTGTTATTATTGGAGATATACAGATAGAACATGGAAGTACCAATATACATTCCTCCAGCGACCAACCGAGTCGCTCAGACCAGGAAAAACTGATGTGAACATAGACACTGACCAATATATAAAGTTGAACCAGCGACTATGCTCTAGCTGGGACTCATTAAAGGACAATGATCTAGCACTAGAGAACAAGGACCGGCTCTATCCCCATGTGTATCCGCGGCACTCGATCACGCCAAAGCATTCCATCGTCATAGCTCCCCCGGCTCACTGCAATATTGCCAAACCGGCGTCTGCATGTGCTGTAATAACTGTGGAGGTCACAATTACAAAACTTTGCCCAACGCTGGTAGTCGTGCGAGACGTCGGTGTAAGGCTTTAGCTGGCATGTGTAGAGAAAGTATATTCACCGTAATGGCCTCTTGTCACGGGTAATCAACAAGGAAGAACAGATCACCAGCAATGATATGTCCGGGATTGCTAGGCATTTACAAATAGCCAATCGCAACTGTTCACAACGCCATCCCTCGACACGTGGAAAGGGAAAATAAAAAAGGCAGAGCTTTACAATACCACGTAGTATGATGGATACGTGAAGGGCGCCAGTGAGACACCACCGAGCCCCTTTTCACAACAATGAGGTCTCCCTGCGAGATGGAGGGGGGAAGGTTGATAAGAACCAATGTCCCATAAACAGTCAATGCAGATCGGAAGACATTGCCGGGATAGCGGGGAATGCAACAAGATTGACAACAAATAACGACGGAGAAGTCGGCAGCGCTCACTCTCTATGGGCAATGTAAAGAGCACCTGACGGGTATCGGCACGGCAACATGGCAACTTGCTCACGATCTGACGCTCAAGTAAACTTCAGCTTTGCCGGTCCAGAAAACACTCAGACGTGGCCGCGCGGCATATGAAGGCTCTCTGATCGACATATTCGGGATTAGACGCAAGCGGCTGTTGTGCATCTCGGGGAAACTCGAACATGACCATCAATGGCGTCTCAAACTTTGTCAGCTGCAAGTTCAATGATATCGAGGACTCGAGTGAATCACAGGGACGATGCCGAAAGATCGTCAGTCAAACGACCCTACTCCGTACAGCTCAGCGCACAACGCCGTCTGAACAGGATTAAGCAAACTTTGGACAACATCCTATCATTAGACTCCGTCCTACGCGCCTAGCCCATCGCGCGGCATTGCTAGATCGCACTGCTGCGGCACGAGAAGCAGTCAAACAAGAAAGCCCGAGGGGCTGGGAATCGATCGATCGCCAGTCGGTAGGACGGGAATCGCGCGTGTGGAGGTGCCTCCGCAGCCCCAACAGAAAGCGCTCCGTAGAGGGAATAGACTCAGGTTGCCCAGCCTCCCGCGTGTCATGGAGAAGCGGCCAAAACTGCGTGGTTGGAGTTGGAGTATTGGAGATTCAAAGCCAAACACATGACAGGTGCTCCGCAAGGCGGCTATCATGGCCTCTCATGTTGGCCGATCTGCAAAACTAAGCATGTGGCGCCGTTGTGTTGCTGTCTCGCTGGCCTGGCGACTGAGACGCGCGGTGTTACTCAAGTTCAGACTGGCGTCTCATTCGACCCTCGGTCTGGGGCGCTGGTCGGGGGATATGATTGGCGAGAGCTCACAGGAGCTTGTCGCAGCATTGTCGCGATAGCTCCTGGGTCTCGTCGACGGCCTCCTTCGTTTCAAAACCCATTGTCGAGGAACAGTGAATGGCTCCGAGGCACGAATCGGCCCAATCCAACTGCCGCCGCACAATCAAACTTGATACACGGTCAGAAATTGCAATATGGAGATAGGCAAGGCAAGACCAGTCCAGTCTAGTCAAGTCGGAGGGACGGGGGAATGGGCAGATTAGCTTGGGAGGGGGATGAAAGTGACGCATTCTGGATGAGACGAGATAAGGAAGATGGGGCCGGGTGGAGACAATCGCGCGGGACAAGTTGGCAGCTGCATGCTAGCTTGTCTTGTTCCCTTCCAAAAGGTCATCTGTTTGATGTGAAAATTTCTAGATGGCATCTTGAGCGTGGTGAATTCCTGTGGGACCTGCAGTGGTACAGTGTTGAGATGCGATGACAGCTATTGCATGGATCGCACAGAGTCCAACATGTGTATTCGTCTGTCTGTGATACTGCGCACCATGCACATGGGTTAGATTGAGATAACCCCCAACATGGGCAAAAGGACCGGGCGTTTGATACAACCGAGCTGGGATGCCATCGATGATACCCAGCCTGTTGGAGAAATATTGACGTCTTGGCGTCCCTGGCTATGATGAACTAAATGGATGTGGAAGATGAACTTTTTCCCTTTCCACTTTCCGGATGTCCCGTCTGTTCCGGAGATGGTGCTGTCGAGCAGATCTCTGGTTGCAGCTCCAACCTCGCGCCAAGAACCGAGTGCTTGACGTCGACGTGGTGATGACATCGCCGAGGCTCACGCGTTGGAGTCTGAGATCAAACCACAAAGACAACACTCTATGGCCGCCATGTCCATTTTGTGAGGAACGGAACTCTGATGAGGCAATACAGATGGTCACCAAGGTGGCCCGTGTCAAATATCAGAGACAATGGTGATTCAAGGTGCTCGAGGTTATTGGCTCGTCTCAGATAAGGGCCCTCGGCATCGGATGGAGCTCTCGCTTGTTGAGCCGGGCCTCTCTAGCTGGCGAAAACTGGTGCTGGGCGGGCTAGATTCGGCTCCATGCTGGGGCCAGGTTCAACACGAGCGAGAGTGACGAGAGGAGACGGTGCTAGCGTGATGCCGAGACTTTGCTACCAGGCCACCGATTGTCTATCGAGGTGCGCCTAATCCTGGTTGTGCGTAATAAGTCGAGTGCCCAACCTCTTTTCCGGACCTCGTGGGCCCGGGTATTTCCCTCGATAGGTTCGAACGTGGCGGCCCCTCGGCCTCGGTCTTGGTCAGCGGCAGAATCTCGATGGCCATTTCGGGCAGTTGCAGCAGTGAATGCCATGGATGGTTCCTGGCGCGGCGCAGAACAGAGCAATGATGGTGGTAGTCATGACGACTGAACGGAAATGGCGCCGGCAAGGGCGAGCCAGGGCATGTCGTGGGTGGCTGCAAGCGGACGCCGGGCAAGGGGTGGATACGATGCGATGCGACCTCTAGCTGGCTTGTGCCTGTGCGTCGTTGCCCTTGAGAGTTTGGAGCGAGGAGAGCTGGCGGGCAGCTAGGCCCATCTAGCAGCTGCTCATGTGGAGCTGGACTGATAGGTCCGGAGCTCTATGTTGGCTCATCATGGACGTGTTTTGTTGGATCCATGGGCCGCGTGGGTGCGGATTGTGGGTGCGTGCCGGCCGACTTGGACCGACAAGGTCTGGAAGCATCGTCTGTCGCAAAACGTTAATCAAACCGAGGCCACTGCCCAGCACTGCGCTGCACCTGCCCAGGCCAAATACGATCATCGCTTCCTTTTTTCTGCTCCCTCGTTTAAAACCCAACGCACCTGCCCTTGAACCTCCGCGTTTGGTCTGCTCCCCTTCTCCTTCCCTCCCGTCCCTGTCCTGTTTGCATCAAGCCTCCCGCTTCTGGGTCGAGATAAATAGCACTCCGCCTGCTCCACCACCTTCAAGCAAAACAACAACACCACCCCGAAGCATCCATCGATCAACATCATCATCATACCATCTGGTGATCTTCGACTTTGGTTGTCGCACCGTCTTCTCATCGCACTCCTCGGTATTCGCCCCAATTCATCTGTAGCATCCATCATACATCACCCGAAATGCGATCCACACTCGCCCTTTTCGCCCTGGCCGCTTCGGCCGTCACGGCTCAGACTGCTGTCCCAGACTACCAGAGCTCTCTGAACATGACCATTAACCCAGGCAGTGTTGATTTCGGAACGCGAGGTATGTACCAAAGCCGCCGAGCAAGGGCAGAAAACCAGAGGATCATACTGACCATTCTTTTCAGCCGGCTGGTGCAATGCTCAGCAAGACACTTGCGATACCCTCTGCCGTGACGACACGACGGAGAACGACTGCACTGTGGTACGTGCGCTGTTTTGACACCTGTTTGTTGTATGATGGAAGCTAATGCCACTATCAGGAAACCCTCGAGTGGGAATGCGCCTGCAGCTCCAACAGCTCCACTCCCGGTCTCCAATACTACACGCAGACCATGCCCACCTTTATCTGCCAGGAGCTCTTTGCCCAGTGCATTCAGCAGAACGCCGGTAGCCAGCGTGGCCAGCGAGACTGCAACCAGAAGATCCAAGCTCTCTGCGCGACTCAGTCCCCTCCCAAGAACGCTGCCAGCGACGACGACGACGATGACGACGCCACAACCACCCTCCAGAGTGCCACCCGATCGGCCACCCAGTCGGCAGCCAGCGCATCTGCCACCGAAGAATCTGTAACCTCGACCAGCTCCGACGGCTTTGCTGCCCCTACTATGGCGCCAGCGGGCAAGGGTGCTGCCGCAGCTGTTGCTCTCGGTATGCTGGCCTATCTGCTCTAATGAGCGAATGAGGTCTACGTGTGTGGTGCTCCATTGGCAGCGCTACGACACAAGTCCCAGCACAGACATGTGATGGGCCCATGGGTGCCAGGTTAACGTCGTTTCCTCAAACGCCTGTTTTCACTTCTCGTACCCATTTTTGTTACCAAGTACACATTTTTCAGACATGCAACGCGATACCTTAAACGAGTAAAGACCCGACGATGGAAGCTTCCCTCAAGGCTTTGACGAGGTAATGACACGCTCAGGCGTATTGGACGGACGGTTGACGGATTGAATGCTTCATGCTGCGGCAGTGCGGATTTCTCTGTATTACCTACTCTGTGGGTAACAACAAAGGGAAAGTCACATTGGGGTGGTGGATGTTTGTGCTTTATTTTTTTCCAATTCAATCATAGCAAGAGGCGAAAGGGAGTAGGAAAACTTCATATTGAACAAAGAACAAAGAAATCTTTGGCTTTCAGTCTTCCCTCCCCAGTGATCTTGATACCCGGTGGATAAAGGAATTGTTCGAGGCTATGGTTGCCCCAAGCATGGTTCAACCTCGGTCTCCTGATGCCCGGTGCCCATCGGGCGAACGATGGTAAACAAGGCCTAAGATGGATATGAACGGTCAAGTGGAGTGAACAGGCTGCTGATAGGTAATAGATATTCTGGTAAGGCCTGGTGCTAGGATGGATGGTATATATTCTAAAGTTTCCTTCTAGACAGTCCACTCAGCAGATCTCCAGCTCTTTTGGATATTCTCGACAGTTCACCAACTTTACAGATAACAAACCCCCCAGACCAATACCTCGCATAATGATCACCGGCAAGCATGGTACGTCGTCATCCAACAAAAGACCACGGCCTTCTTCATCATCAGAGTCAGAGAATGAAGGCATGAGCGCAACTGGGAAGCAGTCTGTTCGACAAGGTGAATCTTCAAAGACAGGCGGGCAGGGCCCGAAAGTCGAACAGGACTCTAACTGTGAGCAGGACAAGTATACGCGTCCTCCACGCGTCAGCTTTGGCGTCGAGCTAGAGTTCCTCGTCCATCGTCGAACGTCTGGTGATGACGACGAGAGTGTAGCCGGTCTCCCGCCTGTGCTTCGCTCCGATGATTGGACGTCAAGCCAGGAGAGCGTAGCTCGGATGCTGAGGGAGCACGGCTTGGATGCATACTCAACAACATCTCCCGACGCTGATAGATCTGGACCCCTTAAGTGGGTGGTCGCCAACGATGGGTCGGTCTCTGAATACGGTGAACCTAGCGATCGGTTTGGTGTTGATTGGGACAATCTTGAACTGATCAGCCCGCCGCTATATGCCTGTGATGAGGCATTCCGGCTTGTAGCGGCCGTCATCCGATTAGTGACCACTAACTTTCGAGTCAGGGTCAATCACACATGCGGATTGCATGTTCACGTTGGGAATGGTCCTCACCATTTGGACATGCGGGCCATGAGGAACTATGCTGCTCTCCTTTGGGCAACCGACAACATTCTGTCCACCCTACACTGCCCAGGCAGGGGCGCGACGAAGTATTCGAACTCGAATCGTCGCATAGCCTACACTGACCTGTCGAGCGGTGTCGATGCCAAGCAGGCTTACGGCGTAGCCATTTGCGTATCGAGCTGGATCCCTCGATTCCTCGGGCGAACGAGGAAGTTGGGGGAGGCCCCAGTCGTATCTCGTCAGAAGTTTCGAAAGCACATCGAGGACATGGAAAATGCTCGTCCGGATCCCCAACACGATCTGGGCTTGGACCCCAAGTGCCCCAGCGATGATTCAGACTGGGAGATGCCCAACAGCAAGCCCTTCTTCCGCCCCAAGAAGCGGGATCCTAATGTGCAAAGACAGGCACGCAAGATACCAACGCGCGATTTCCTGCTGTCACCTGAGGAGGAAGCGCGGCTCGATAGTGAATCCATCACGCGTGAGCTGCCACCCCAAGTTGACTTTGACATGGCTGGCCTGGGTCTTCCACCCTTCCCTCCGCCTGGCTCAACGCCGAAACCGTTTCTGGAAACAGACCGCCCCAGGCAGAAACAACTCGACATAGAGGAGATCAAGAAGGACGACAAGATCGCGGGTCGGTATGAGCCGACAAGATACCCAGCCGCAGATTCGTGGAAGCTCACCTGGCCAGGAGTCAAGGAGCTCCTTTCCTGTGATGTCGGCGTGCATCAGGTTGCAACGCTGATGAGCAGGAGTGAAGGCCAGCACCGATATGCCAGTAGCAACTGGGTGGCAAACACTCCCGAGGCCATGACGCCGGGCGACATGCGATCCAAAGGCGGCCGGCGTACTATCGAGTGCCGTCTTGCTGGTGGCAGCATGGATGCGGACTGGGTCGTGACCTGGATCAAGATACAATGCCGTCTGCTCGAGTGGGCACGCGACGCAGAGCCCTCTGTGTTTATGGGGGTGCTCTGCAAGCTGGCCAGAGACGATGACTCTCCCGACTGTACATATGACGTCCTGGACCTGCTGCGGGACCTCGGTATGTACACCGAGGTCAAGATTTGCGAGGAGCGTCTCAAGAGGGCCGAGGAGGCCTGGTATCAGTGCATGCTGATCAAAGACTATACCGGATCGAGTCAGGATACTTCCATCAACACCGATATGGAGATTTCCTTTAATGTTGGCAATCAGGACTTTGAGGGCATGGAGGATGTGAACTAGACTTGAGCATACTGCTAGTGCAGCGTGATAGGTCAGAGGCGAGTGCCTCTTGTATGACAACAAGTGTTGTCGAAAGGCAATGGTGGATGCTTGGGGTTTAAGGAGCAAGGGGCGTCAAGTGGCATTGGATGCTTTAGACAAGCTCTTCCCTGTTTTCATATTTGCTTAATTTTTATTTTATTATCGTTGGATCAAATGTAATGGCTTTCTGTTGTCACTTTTTATCCCTTGGTCTTGTTAACAGTTGATGTTGAGTGCGAGTGCATTTAAACTCGTTGCGAAGAGAGAAATCCCCACTTGTGCCGTGAGATTGCCAGTAGGTGAAACAGCAGGGCTGGGTATAATTAGTCCTTGCATGGTCTGATTGTTATGTGTTGAATCAGCACAGCCTTTGAACTTTGCCAACGGGGATCTCGAGTGTAGGGGGGCCGGACACGGTGCGCAAGATTGCTTCGAACCCGGATACGGTTATTGCGGTCGGGCATCTACTATAATATATGCTAGAAAACAAATTTACAGTGTGGAATATTCGATCTATCACTGGATTGGTAGTCTTATGTGTGTTGGTGAGAGAACTATGGTCGAATTCCAGTTTCGTAGTCTTGGTTCATGATCCTAGGCATGGTATCTAGGGGTTGCTATACTTGGTTCATTCGTCTGTATTTATTCACACGAATTTGACTCTAAAAATGGTATTTCAGAGCAAACTCACAAGTTCACAAATAAACTCAGGCATATTCGGTCTTGTTTAACTCGACGTGTTATGCCTGATGCCCTGGCAAAGTTGCCTACCCTATGCCTCCACAAGGGGCAATCCTTTCGCTGCCCCGTATGCAGGATAAGCCAGCTACTTGCTCGAAATTGCGCAGAGCTTTGGCCGAAGACGTCGAGCATTCGAGCTAGTTGACAAGGTTGCAATCGATGGCGCTCTGAACGTTGACGGACCGTTTACTGTTTTGTGGTTGACGGATTACATTGTGCTATGCTAGCTATGAACTACTCCATGTGGTGATGGTGGTTAAATATCAACATGGTAAATAAGATCCCGGGGTTCCTGCCTCGCAAGTACTGCACATATTTATGGAACAGGAATGAAAAGGGATATCTAAAAATCTTTCGACTGGAAAAGCAACCGCATAATATATCCCGACAAAGCTATTACAATAGTAAATCTACTTTTACGTACATCACTCAAGATGGACGTCAACTAGCTAGCCTAGCAGTCAAGTATCAAAGCCTCTCAAGCACCAGAAAACGTTGGGCGGCTCATCTTGACAAAGTCATCGAGCACGACCTTGTACATGGTCTTGAAATAGCCCCAGATTCGATATGCGAGGAGCTTGTCTGAGGGTCACGCTGCACATTCCTTCGCCGACAAGGACGCAGAAGATGCGCTTGGCTTGGACTCTCTCATCGCTCTTTTTAAAGAGCTGCTGTTCCAGAGGTTATGCTGATTGTCTTGAGCAACTCTGCAGAGGTGTCTCCTGTCGGTTGACTGTCGGCTCGCTCAACGAGAAGGGCCGTCATCTATACTAATTCAAGCATGAAAGTTTACATGGTTGTTTCCCCAGTCTCGCGATCAGTATAGTATGATTCCAAGTTCGGTGGTACGACATGATCCCGCCGGCCATTGTCTCAGACCCATCATACAAGTCTGAACAGTCGGCTTACAAGGCTACTGCTATGCGCGCAGGAGCGTAGAGCGGATAGCTGTGGCGGTGGTTTCGGTACCAGCCGTCAACTAGACAGGAACCTGCAGCTAACGCATGCACCTCGCGAACCTGCGGTTCATGAAATTCTCCTGTTGGCGACGTTGGCGACGTCTCAAGACGCATGCATAGAGAGTGTGTAAACTCACTAGCATGCCACCGTGTTGACTCAGCTTCTCGCCTTGACTGGCTCTCCGACCTCCTCGAAGACGTCTGAAACGGTACGGTCAGCAAGCCTAGGATAATTAGGTCAGTGATGGCGACATTGGTAGCATAGGTTCCTTAAACATTAAACTTGCAGACCTGACGGGCCGGATGGTATGTTAGGGTGTAAAAGATCAAAACCCACGAAAGCAAGAACTGAGTAAAGGAACATTGACCGTAATCTCTCCCCAGAAGAAAATCTTCTCAACCGTGCTCAGCGTCTCCTGCTGGTCAGAGTCTGAGTCTAGGCAGCCGAATGGCTTGCCAAAGCAGATCTGGGTCGTGGTGTCGACTGTGAAGTATTGGGGCAGCTTGACAAACTCGAGGGTGGGGGTCTTTTCCTTGGTGGAGATGTACTTCTGTCGAATCAAGGCGATGAGATTTACTAGTTGACCGTCTATATCTCCCTCCAGTGACCTGTTTTTACGACCGCTGTATCCAGGGATCAAGTATGTCGTGGGTCAGCGTGTCGACCACGTTGAGGATAGTGTCATGGACACGGTGAACCCGGCCACCGTTGTACCAGATGGAGCGTGCCCAACTCGACCTCGCAGATCCCATGGCCTTGATGAGATTGGGTCCATCCATCATGAGCGTTGGGGCCGATGCGCACAAGGCGGCCATGCTTGCGATGAACCGCCATGGGCGTCTCATAAGACTTGCCCGAGACGGAGATCTTGCACAGGAAGGAGTAGCTGAACGCTGAAGAGAAGTGACCCTTAAAGTCCCGCAGGCGATATCATGATACAAAGGTCGAGATGATGAGGTAGAGGATGACGAGATGCCAATAGGCTGCCTCCTGGGATGGCATGCTTGATAGAAGGGAACCGGCGAAAAGCCTCTAGGTCTCCTCCATCCTGGAGACGGGATTGCAAATTTGTGAGTACTCCCATGTTGTGCAGTCCGAGTGGGTTAGATATGATGATGGTATCAATTTGTCTGTGTCGGCTCTTGGACTGGATGAATGATATAAGGCTTGTGGACAGAATGAATTGTCCAGGGCCAAGTACACTGATGATAGCTCTACAAACATCTATTGTGCATGATACTACCCCCGATCTTCTGATATCATGGAAGGAAGCCGCAAGAGCTATCTTGGTTCATTCATTCCATGTCTTATCTCGGGTTTCCGGCGCACCCTGGAGAGTCGGGGAACATGGACTCCGGTGACTCTTTTTGGGACTCCGACCTTTCCGCCGAGTGCTGGGCCAGCTTGACATGAGTAACGCTCTCTACCTTGAATAGACAAGCTTTAATTCAAGTATCATTGTGTTCGATACCGTTGGCCTCTAGTGCCCATGTATGCTCCAAGCGTGGCAGACCAACTAGTCTTGTCCGATATGGCCAACAGGAGCGTCAGGTTCGTTCCGGGCGAGTTATATAGAGCCCATACGGCAGGACTTCTATCCCTGAATATACTCCATGAACTAGCAAAGAGCTACTACAAACTTGTCTTGTCCGATTGATCGTCTTGCTGCACCAACACAAAGATGAGTCTTCAGGAGGACTTTGCAGATTCCAAGACTGAGAATGTCATCCCCAGTATAGTTCCTTCACTCACCAACCCTGGTGTATTTTCTAATCGAGACCATGCACTTCTCGAGTAAACAATGAGCGAGCCTCTGTCGAGGAGGGCGACGTTGCGCTCATTCACATCAGCGCCGGTGTCCTCAATAAAGACATAGGGTGACTGGGAATCTTGTCAGCCGCCTACAATGCCTCCAACAGTTGGCTCGTCGTCGCGGCCACCGTGGTGATCTCGATCGGATACGGGCCCACGAGCACAATCTAGGGCATAATAGTCGTCATGACCGTCTACACCTGTGTGGACTTGTCTCTGGCTGAGCTCGTCTCGGCGTATCCCACAGTTGGAGGCCAGTACCACTGGACTTCTATCCTCGCTCCTCCAAAGGTACGGAACATCCTGGTAAGTCGTCCCAAACCACTCGCTGATCCATGTGGTTGTTCGACATCTCGGTAGAGTTACTGCTGCGGTTTTCTGAATTGGTTGTCCCCTTGACCATTGTGACATCTCTGGTCATCTCCTTCGTCACCTCGTTAGTCTTCACGCTGGCCTGTCTGTACTCTGTCGTTGACTTTGACGCTCTCTTCACTATACCGTCGCATTTGCTACTGTACGAGATTTGGGCACAGGCAACGTCGACGACTGTGGCTCCCCTCCCCGTTGGGAGTGTAGCCTGTTTACAGGCTTCCTCCATGCTGACGATGAGCTTGGGACCAGACGAGTGTTTTCACTTCAGTCGTCATGTTGCCCGAGCCAACCCCAAGCACAACAACCCTGTCTGGGCTGCTGTGTTGAGCTGGGCCATCTTGACAGCTATGGGCTGGCTGTTCCTCTTGGCAAGTTCTTGCCACAGTACGACTCTCAGTTAACACATCTCAAGCCTTCAACTCCTTGGTGGGAGCAGCAGTGATTCTACAACAAATCTCCGGCTTCTGCCCCATTGGCCTACTTGTCTGGCATTGACGATCTGAAAAGTCTCTGCTGTCAACACGCACTTTTACACTGCCAAACTGGCTCGGCTGTCCAGTCAACCTCGTGTGTATTGCCTGGACAGCCATCACGTGGACCTTTTTCATGTTTCCATCTGCGACGACCGTCAAGGAAGCACCATGGGTAAGCTGATTCACTCTGCCCAGGACGGATGCATGCTAACATGAATCAGATTATGCCGTCGTGGCGAGCGTGGGCTCGCTGGTTATTGGTCTTATCAGCTGCTTTGCATACGCTAAGAAGCGTCATTCTAGCCCGACCTTGATTGACTTCCACTACTGAGAATGCCAGCACCTTGCCTTAATTCACATTTTATACAACCGGTGAAGAAAATCGTGAAACACGCTTATTTAGAGCCAGAGTGAGAGCTAGCAGTAGATCAATTGACGTGGCTGTCAGAAAGACGAGCTGCAATTCGGCTCCAATGGTTCCGGTTGCAATTGACGAACTTGCGGAATGTGAAAAAAAAAGAGGTATTTTCTTCTTCTTCTGGATTGCCATTGATTGGTTTTTACGAGCTTGGTGCCCAAGCAAGTTTGAAGCTATCCGCATGCCACGTTCTATGCGGCCAAATGTGCGACCGCCTCTTTTTTGCTGCCTTTGAACGACAGCCAGCCAACGGATTGCACTGTACCTGAAGGTTCGTACATGCGGCCTGTTCTCGAGGCCCATCAGCCCTAAACAAGAAAAGCCCAGAAACCCAACCCGCGGCCCCGGGAGGCGAGATGACAGGATGGGATGCCCAGAGCAGAGGGCTGTTCCATGCAGTCATACGCTGGCACCACAGGCGGCTTGTAGATGGGGTTTGCCGTCGTGATTTGCTGAGGCATCCTTGCTCCGTCACGACGAGACTGTTACAGAAGTGAGCTTTTCAATTCCATTTCTCACCATCCATCCCATCCGGATGGGAAGAGCCTCATCTTCTTGTTAGGTGCCGACGGAGTACGGAGCAGAGCCGAAGATGATGGATGGGTGGTGTCAGAGGAGTCTGGATAGCAAACTCTGCCTCACAAGTTGGGCGACGGACTCGCCGTTGTTTGTTTGCTGATGACGCATGATGCACATGTCGTCCACGGTGCATGTTGTGTCTCTGCTGGATTGGACAGCTTTGGTGTGTTGTGCGTGATGCGAGTCAGATCGTGAATGCCACCAGATGGAGTCGAGAAGCACGCACGGCGAGCTGGCCCGCCTGAACGGTCTATTCTTGGTGTACTTCGCCGCACTCGTTTGTTTTGACTGCGCTGTAGGTATCGAATTGGCCACCGTGAAGGTCCATGTGGAGAGAGGGACAACGAGTCAAGCGAGGTCTGGTCTGGTGTATGTGCTGAGTATGCGGGAGGAGTAAAAATTGCTCGTGTAATTCCAACAATTGGTTCATGGATGGAACAGATTCCACGAAACAAAACAGGTTTTCCCCATGAGACGGACAATCCGTCCATAATCGAGATTCATCATGCTACTCTGCGCCTTTTCCACTGGGAAAGAAAAAAATCTCAAACACAAGCTCCGGAGCTTGTTCGCCAATCGATCACTTGAGGACAGGGATATGCTTGTCTGATGCCCCTGTACAGATACCACCCCAGCCACAGAAACGGTTGAAGAAGGGAATAAAAAAAGAGCAGTTCTGCCACGCGACAGAGATCGGTCTCTTGGCCCTTTGTTGCGAGGGGGATAGGTCCGGGGTTGATGAGCAGCCGGACGCAATAGAGCGCGGTCATGCCCGTGTAGGAGGATTCGCAGTGGAGCGCCGAGTCGTTTGTGAACAACCTCTTGTTTCGAGTCCTGCAATGGCATCTCGGCTTCCCGATATGCCCTCTCTTCGAGCCCGGTGCTTCCGTGGACAAGCCCGGCTGTCGTAATCAAGTAGCATCCCATCCATTGACGCATCTCCGATCCCTAGCTAGCTGCGTAGTCTTCTGCGCTTGACTCGAAGCTGACCAGCAAGCCGGCTTGCAGCGTCTCATCGCGCAGAGGACCGAGAAGATCGTCGTCATGAGCAAGGGCAAAGGATTAGAAATCCAAGACCGTTGTCGTGCCTAGAGCCAAGGTCCGACGAGAAATTCCGTAGAGAGCGGAACGGAAGGTCCCCCCAAAACGGAGCATAGATCCCGTTCATCCCCATCATCAACGTCGCGGGTCGGTGGAGAAGCAGCGTTTCAAACGGCGGGGGAAGCAAGACGAACGAACGTTGGGGCCGTTGGAAACATCCAATGCATGGATATCCATTTGGCAAGTGGGTTATATCCGTAATGTGATATCGAACCCGTGGTTGCTGCTGTCTTTAGTGCACTGTACTGTAGCATCACCAACACGGCCCCACAGATGCAGCGTAGCACGGCAGACGGAGACTGCTGCTGCTGCTCTCTTTGTGAGATGTGATGGGATAGGCCATGGAACGACAATCGCTGTCGGACGACGAGGCTGTGCAGATTTGACGGATGATCATTTGATGAGATGCGATGATGGATGGATGTGTGCCTACGTCGTCTTGGGTTGGCTGGCAATGGCTCTGAGCCGTGACATGCCGCCCCCAATGTCACGTGGGCACCTCTACCGGACCGCTGTAAACTCCCTCATTACACTGACTTGCGTGTCTTGGATCCGGGCAGTGTTCATGACCACTCTGTGCCACCATAGGCCGGGCAGATGGGATCTCCTCGTGCCCAGTATGCAACCACTTTGCTAGATTGCTATCGACGGCTCAATCCACCACGCTGAGGCCATAAATACTGTCTCAATAAGAAAAAAAGAAAAAGGACATCCCTCATGAGGTCATGTATGTCTCTCACCTTGCCCTTCCCCCGCCCGCCGGTCAACTCCATGGTTTCATGGCATCACCCAGCTGCGGCGGCGGTGGCCGCAACGACGGTTGGATGATGTGCGTCGTCTGGTTTGGCGGGGGTGGAAATTGATGTATGCGAGATGGTGGGTTTGGGTAACCCAGGTTAGGTAGGGTTTTGCTGCTCGTCCAGAGAGCTGAGTGACAAACAGAGACATGAATAATTGCTTCTTCCTGCACGAGGCCCGAGTGTAATTAAACTCGTCTCTGTCACGGGCTCAGCCTCGTGCCGCTCTGGGACTAGGGGAGGATATCTCGGGTGGATGTTTGGTCTTGGGGTGAGGGGGATGCTACGACGGGCGCTGAGCTACTGATGCAAGTCATTCTTTGATGGTGTCGTCACGAAAAGACACGGGACGATGTTGGTCTAGAGAGAGGGGGGAAAAAGCCCTCTTCGGTGTAGTTCGGAATGGGGGGATTGAGAGGGGGACCAACCATCAGCCGCTGTGTATGCCCGTCTGACTGTACAAGGGCCTTACCCCTCGCAGCTCTCCTCTCGAGATGATGAGGAGGGCTGCGTGCCTTGCAGTAGAAGCACGTCCGCACGATCTTTGAAAGGGAGGGGAGGGGCCAAGGCCAAGGCATGGGTTTCAGTGTTCCACCACCCACGAACTGCCAGCGAGGCCCACCACTGTAGCCGCAAGAGACGGCAGAAGTCCAGGACCGGTTGATGGCGGAGGTGGTGGTCGGTGTTGGACGGCTGTTGGTTCAATGGTGGACCTTTAGTATCGGGGGCGACCGCAACTCTCAACTCTCAGAACATCCATCATGCAAGACCAGACGCCATCTCAAGAACAGTCGGATCTCACCGTCAGCTATCTCATGCAGTACATACGCACAAGGATACCTCAATTGGACCCTGGGGGATGGGCGGGTAGGCAGGGCCTTGCAGACGGAGAATCTCATGTTCTCGTCGACAATCCCATCATGATCATGATCGTCGCCCGATCTACGTCCGCTCACCGTCTCATCCAAAACGCAGACGAAACGGACGGACAAACAGCAAGCCCGAGCGTTCCTGGACTGGACAGAAGCCAGAGCCGGGGTCGAAACGGGCGGGACGAGCCTATCAACGGGACGGCTCACAGTCCGATCTTCGTCTAGCTCCTCTCATGTTTGGTCAGCTCGTCCACACCCTCTCTCTCGGCCATGGTCCTATGGTTCTAAGCCTCTTTTTGTCTCGCGCCGGTCTCAGAGGCCATTCCTGCTTCTAGCGCTACTTTTTTTTGTCAAGTTCGTGACCAGAAACTCGCTTCTTTTTTTCCCGCAGGATCCACAGCCTGCCGAACCATGCATCTCCACTCGTCAATGGCATCTATCCAAGTTATCTGAAGCAAGGTATAGTGCGTATAGTAGCAGACTACACCATGATGGCGCACCCTCCTCGCAAAATTCGCATCGAAGGATCATCCCCGCGCAGGCTTACAAGACGCGTTAATTGATTTAGCCAGCCAGCCAGGGCCAGGGAGACGAGGTTGTGGCCTCATGACCCAAAAGGCTGGCAGCCCAGGCTGAGAACAGAACATCTGGACGGGATGAACCAGGGTCGAGGTTGAATGTGGAGAAGGAAAATCAGGGGCCCATGCCATGTCTTTGCGAACTCTTCCATCTCGTCGTCCTCCCTCTTACACCGCTTCTTTGACGGACGGCAAAAACCCAGCCTCTTCCTACAAGCTGGCCGACCGACCAACCACTCTCTGCTACCAAGGCACTAACACTAACACCACCACCGCTAGAAGCGAGGAAAGCCCCCCCCCAACCCCAAAATCCACCTCCCACCACCACCACCGTTTTGTAGCTCGGTGGTGTTCGCAGAGGGGAGCTGATAAGAAAAGAAGACGGACCTGGTCTCCATGTGGAGATGGTGTTTGTCCAAGCCGGTGGCGTGACCAAGCCATGGGGGAGCCCAGGCCAGGAACCAGGAACGAGAAAGAGGATCCAGGAACAGGAACAGGAACAGGAACAGTAGATTCCAGAGATCCCGAAGCCTTCGTCAGCACGTGCCCTCACTCAGCCTCTCATCAAATCCTCCTGAGCCGTGCCGATCATTGCCCGTGAGGGTATTCACGTCTTCATCGTGGCTGACCAAGTCTAGCCTCTGTCTCAAAATCTCACAGCGGCCGACGATGCCATGGCGGAGAAGGCGGTGACAGCTGGAACATGTAGGTAAAGGGTCTGAGCCTGAGTCCGAGGCAGACCTGATGTCCATGTCTCTGGCGTTCCTGACCGGCGTCTTTACCATTGAGAACTAGTAGCATCCCCCCCCGGAAGAGCCAAGAGTTTGAGCGAGAGGAGGAACGCGGGATGTACACGGACATGACCAGGGTTTCGCGGCTGAACGCTCATCTGGTCTTGCGGACTATCCGTCCAGGATGAGAAAAAAAAAACGCATGCCATGCTATAGGCTCGATCGCTAGATGGCCCTGCCCAAAGGGGCAAGCTGAGAGCCGGAGGACGGGATATCCGTTCGGAGGTGGTATCGGATCAAGTTCTAGCCAGAGGGAAAGCAATTGATGGCGTCGCCTCTTTGACGCGGCAGTTATTTCACCGTCTATCTCTGTCTGTCTGTGGCTGGACGGCCGTGTGTATGCATGCAGGTGCTGAAGCCGCTTGGGAGAGACAGCGTCGACTGCCGCATCGTAGCGTTCAGCTGGTCTACGACAGTTGCAAATGGCTCGCATTGCATCCCGTAGCCTCGTCACGTCAAATAGCTCGCATAGATCCTCCCGTTAGCGATCGACTGCACAGGGACGGCAAAAGTAAAAGGCACATCACATCACAGACACGGGTCATAAGAAGCAAGCAAATGTCCTAAACCCCTGCGAATATGTATCGCGATAGCTTGATTCCACAGCGCAGCAAATGGGCATATTCCTCTGTGACTCCGGTCCTTGGCAGGCACCAACGAACGACTAAGACCCGGGCCGGCTCAGGTGGTTCGTTTTGAGATAGGGCTCCATGTGACTAGTCACGGTCTTGACGAACCATGTCGAGAGCATCACAGAGAATATAGCACCATGAATGGATACGGCATCTGGTACTATTGAAAAATGGCCCAACGGCTCCAGAAATGCACACGGCAGTCCAGTGCAGCTGCAGCTGCCACCGAGGCTCAACATCAACCTTCCGAGCCGTGATCCCCTTGTTCTACCGGAGCTGGTATACGTATTCGCTGAGAAGGGGTGGAGAGGTGTCGAGTCGCGATAACCTGATTATCGCGCGCTCAGTCTGCAGACCGCATCACATCGTAGATAGAGAGCAAGACAAGACGAGACAGGGTGAGACAAAGGGCTTCACGTGCGAATCAACGGCAGAGGGGGCAGCCCAATTTCTCTGCATTCCAGGTCAGACAAGGCAAAGCGAGGCCATCATGTAAGTCGTCACCTTCACGTCCCCCTTGCAGCCTGTCGACCGACAGAAGCCTCGCCGTTCTGGCTGGACGTTGACAGGGCTAGGAATCAACCGAGGGGCCCGAGCCGAGCCCAGTCCAGCGCAGCGCAGCACCGTCTTTGCTTTTTTGATTGCAAGTTTCTCTTTCGAGGTTGCTGCTATACGTGGTGGCTGGGCTGTCTAACTCATTTTCGATCAAGTGTCTCTCCCTTTTCTGGACCAGAGAATGCTCGGCCGCACACACACACACATGTCTTGGATGAAGGACATCTGGACCTCCAAGATCAGATCAGGCCGTGTCTTGTAAGTTGCAGCGCAGAGGCGTTGGGATGGGATGGGATGCGACGCGAGGGGGTGATATGTGTTTGATGGATGAATGGATGGGAATTGGCCAAAGCATGGTCCTTTGATAATTTGTACGGATGTCGATGGCACATCCATCCATGTCATGGACATTGTTTGGATCGATCGAGATGACAACTGCCAGGCCGCGCGGAGGCAATGATGCCCAGCATAGGCACAGCCTGGTACAGCACGCACCAGCACAGGGCATCTTGCTCACCGTAACCCGTCACCGTTTGAGAGAAAGATGGAAGAACGGTCCCTGGCGGTGCCACGTTCCCTCGGCTGCTACTGCTTCATCCATGGCGCCATGGCTTCAAGTGGACGAAGCCCCTGTCCCCCGCCCGGTCAGAGACGAGGTCCCCTGTGTGAAGTGGCGTGGCGCCCTCCACTAGCTCGGCCGGGGCTAGTCTTGGTCTCTAACGTGCCCCTAAAACGCTGGACCGTGTCCGCCCCGCATCCATCCATCGAGTCGTCCAGCACCGTCGCCGCAGGGGGTCGTGACTTGTTTGTTCTGGTGGGAGGTCGATTGGCTCTTGACTCGACACAGCAGCACTCACACACACACACGGCGAGATGCACGACGCAAGGCACGACTCGGGTTGTATTGGTTCTCTGCGGGAATTATCAGGTTCTTGCTGGCCAGGCCAGGCCAGACCAGGCCGACCAGAAAACAAGGCCCAAATTGAAAGGGACTTTGGCCTGCGTTTCCCTCCTTGCGTCTCTCCTGCTCAATTGGGCCTTGCCTGAGCTCTACGCCTCGCCCAGCTCAACGTATGCAAGGCACATGCAGGAGCAAGCAGGAGCAAGCAGCATCCAGAAATATGTACATGTACCTGAACGAAACAGGAACTAGGTGCTGCTAAGCATAGCATGTAGTTGGTACCCTCTCCGTACTGCACCGGACCCCAGCTTGTGGATGGATTTAGTCCACCAAGTATCTTCCGTCCATGGACGCAATGGATCTCTCCAAGTCTGTATCAGCTTCTCTTCGTCTTCACACCCTCCTTCGCTCGCTCGCTCGTTTCTCCACACCCCTGCTTGCGAGTCCATGCTGCTCATGACGATCCAGTCCATCCCGTCCCTACCCATGACACGCCGCTGCTGTAACCCTGCACACTCCCACACCCCAGTTCCGCTCTTCTGCCTCGCTTCTCTCAAAGGCCCCCAGTCCCTATATAGCTTCAACCCTTCCCCGACCTGCCGCCCCTCGTCCTGTCTGTGCCATATACAGGGCGTCCAGTTCCTGGCCCGTTACCCCCCCCTTTCGCCTCTTTCTGCTTTACCGACGTCGGCTTGGAAAAACGGCGGCCGGATTTACGGGGTTCAACTTGTTACCGTCTCATGAGCCGGTCGAACCGATTTGATCCAGCATCATCTCAACTCACGCCTTGAGTGCCGTCTTCAAGTTGGTCTACCCTTCCGCTATACGAATCATCAGCATTGGATCCCACTCGAGTTACTTGCATGCCTGCGGCCCATCTTTCAGGGACAGCCTTGGCCTCGTACTCACTCTTCGCCTCATGCTCATACCCTTGAACAACACGGCAACTGACCGCCTTTACCCTAGTTCGCGAGTTGCAAGCATTGCAGAACTGCTGGCTTTCTCATGCCCCGTGGATATTTCCTCGGTAACCGTTGCCATTGAAAGCACTTCGCTCGTTCATCTTTCACTTCTCAATCAATATTGGTCTGCGACTCGACTCAGACGGCAGAGCCTCTTTTCCACGACATCTTTTCACCTCTCACCCTCACCCTCACCACCTACCTCACCCTACTCGCTCACACACTCGCGATGACAATGTCATTATGAACGACTCGGAAATCAAGATCCTCGTCGTCGTCCTTGCGACTGTGGTCCCCCTGACCGCTATCACCGCTGTCGGATGCTTCCTCTACCGCCGGAGTCAACGCCAACGTCGCTTCCTGTTCTTGAAGAGAGGCATCACCCCCATCGACGATGAGGAGATCGAGTCTTGGAGGACCGACAAGTCTCTCGAGAAGACACCAATCATCGAGGCCGCTTCCAATCATGGACAGAACCTGGAGCAACAGCTACAGCACCAGCGTCAGAAGAGCACATCCGTGAGCTCGGTCCGGAAACCGCCCAGCGTCATCATCTACAACTCCCCGAACCCCCACGAGGAGCTTTCTTCGCCTCGCTCCCTTCATCACAAGCGCAGCATCGATGTCCCCTCGACTCCGCTCCTCGCCCGTGCCCCGAACTCACGCCCAGGTCTTACCGACGAGGCCATCCAAGGCGATGATGCCTTCATCTCGCCCCTGAAGCGCCAGCCCTCGCGTCTGGCCAAGCTTCCCCCTTCGGCCTCTCGCCATGGTCGCACACGCAGTAGTCGCAGCAGCACTGTCAGCGCCATCTCACCTCGCGATCCTTGGCACGGCCATTACCCCGATTCCGTCTTTGGCCCACGCAGCTCCAGCGAGTACATTCCGCGTGCAAACCGGTCTCTTGACATCCGGCGGCAACACCAGCGGATGCATTCCATGATCAACCCTTCAAGGATGTCGTTTGATGACGAGGTGTTCCTCGGCGGGCTCTCACCCCGGCCGCTGATCCGCAAGTCGGAAATTGGCAGGGCTATCGGATGAGGCAGCACATGGCAGACTCAATTTCGGTATCCCCACGCCGGACGGCAACCCCGGTCTGGCCTGTTTGCCATGCGAGGTGAACAAAAGCAACGGTTTCGGCACCGGCTTGTTTCAACCCCCGTCGATCCCCGCTGTGCCGAGAAAGGCGGGGCCGATCATCTCGGACGGACCGCCTTGAAACCACCAGGGACAAGGGAATCAATGTGCGATAAAACCGATGGATGTATTCTTGCATCAGCAATGACGAGCAAGAGAGATTATCTCATTTCATTCGCCGAATCCCACCCGAAACTCTACGTCACAACATTATCTACCAACCTACCCATGCAACAAAGCTCTCAAGCTCACGTTCCTTTTCATGAAACAACCAACAACCCCATCGTTTCTTCTTCTTCTCTCTCCTAGTCGGCAGAGATCGACTCGTTTAATCCCTTTTCGACACTTCAAGGGAGGATATTACTTTACGTGCTGGCGCTTATGATGGCCGGGACACGGAGGCTTTTTGTGTATTTTTTTATGATGGATATACCCCAGAACTTTCCTTTACTTTTTGACCACGTTATGATGACCAAAGCAAGCGGCATGAGAGGACCATGAACAGTCCGCACATGAAGCAACAGCTCATGCTGGAGGGCCAGCACCCGGCATTATGAAAAGTGTCCTGTATGATCAGGAACAAGACAGATATACATGTCCATGACGGAAAGGGTAACAGCAGCCAGACGGCTAACAAGATATATATATACATATACTCGACTCAATTGATGAACAGATTGAACCCATAATGTTTGCGTGAAGTGAAGTGACTTGATTGAAGCTGTCAAGGATCCATTCTTTCACTCTATCCCTTCCTGTTGCGACACGTCCAGATGCCTCAAGAAGTTAATTGATTCGTATATTCTAATGGAAAGCAAATGATAATCCTATTCTAGCAATAATACTCCCCTAATCATTAACCAAGGTCCCTTTGCAAATTTCTTTTACCACCATTGCCCGTCGTACCTGCCATATCGATTGCGGACCACTACAACCACTTAACGCGTGCTCGACCACTCACAGCGGGGCATCGCGTCGCCACCCACAGACGCGCGCTTCTTCAACTTTGACATGACACAGACACCAACAACGTCGCTTGTCAAAGGCTTCACTCACTCAACGACGAATCATTGCCATCGCCTCTCCGTATCCCTAGGAGGAACTATACACACTCTGGATCCAATTAAAGGAACACACGCCTTCGTATCGAGGAATGAGATACGGTCCCTGGTGATCTCCTACGCCGCGCTAGCATCTCAACGAAAAGGAGAGAGAAGACATCACAGCAAAGACCAAGTGGTCGCTGTGCTTGGGCTATACGGGGTATCATTTTGCTCAATAGAGTTGCCTTGTTGAAGTGCTGCTCTTCTGCTCTTCTCGCCGCGTCTCGCTCGGCCTCTTTCTCTCGCCAAACCGTCACCTCTCACGTCACCATACCACCCTCGCTCCCCAATGCCGCCGCGCAAGTCTAACCCGCGCAAGAGCGACACATCCACCGCCCGCTTTGTCCCCATGGACGACGAAACACCCACAGAGTCCAGCCCGGCCCCCACGCCAGCGGCTGCTACCACTCCTGTTCCCACCCCGGCCTCAGCTTCCGCAGCGGCCGAGGCAGTCGACACCACCTCTCCCACGGCGGATAAGAAGGACAAGGACAAAGATAAGGATAAGGACCATAAGGATGCCGTGACTATCGAGGTGAGATGACCTGGCCAGGGGACGATGAAGTGGAAGAATAGTGAATGATTCGAACACCGGCTAACTCTGCAACAGGACTTGACTCTTCCCAAGTCGATAATAACCCGCTTGGCTAAGGGCGTTCTCCCACCCAACACGCAGATTCAGGCCAATGCCATCCTGGCCTTGAGTCAGAGCACCACAGTATTCATCAACTATCTAGCCTCGCAGTACGTTTCATCCTCTGACAAGCCTGTGCACTCTACAACTGACATCCTGTTGCAGTGCCAACGAAAACACCATCGGCGCTGGCAAAAAGACCATCGCCCCCGCAGACGTCTTCAAGGCCCTAGAGGACACTGAGTTCTCCTTCCTCCGCGCCCCCCTGGAAGCCGAGTTTGCTAGTGCGTCCTATCTCTGACCTTGATCTCCCTAGGTACACATGCTGACACGGTGACAGAGTTCAACGCCATCCAGACGGAGAAGCGCACATCTTACCGCCAAAAGGTCCGCGCCAAGAAGACTGACGGACCTGACACGGATATGCCCGACACTTCCCACGTCGAGACTGACGTGGATCCCGACACGACCCTCGCCTCTGAGGCGTCGGGTCCTCGCACCAAGCGTGCCCGTGTCGACCCCTCCAGGGCGGCAGCCGAAGTCGAGGAGGACGCTGAGACGGAGGAGGACGAGCCTGTACCCGAGGACGATGACGATGACGAGGTTGAGGAGGAGGAAGAGGAAGAAGATGAGGGCGAAGTTAGTGGCGACGAGACCCAGGATGCCCTCGAGATCAAAGAAGGAAAGGAAGAAAGAGACGAGGCTTTGGATGGAGACGATAGTGATTAATGTGGCCTATTGGATAAGCCATTCCCTCAGCAGCCGTACTATTACTCCATCTAATCTTTGGCTACCTGTCTAGCCTCCCCGTATTGCAATCTATCCTACCGTCTCTCCAAGTCTCAGAAGCATTATCACACCACAACTTGACAACCCCGGGTGGATCTATTGTTAGCATCCCCGACGTCGTGTAACCCACCTCACCCATCACATCTTGAAACCCTGCCCTCTCACAAGCATGCCAGCCTCGTAGGGCGCAGTCACTTGTCCCCGAGACAAACATCCCGACGGGTACTACCACGCCTGTTCACCTGGTGCGAGCTCCTCTTCCTGTAGGTATCCCGGACAGCCCGATTCGCTGGGTCGCTCTGAGACATTCTGTCAGGTCAGCGGGTGGCATGGCGGGTGAGGGAATCGGGGGAGAGCAGGTCAAGCAAGGTCCTGTTATACAACATGAGGGAATATATACCTGAGATGGAGGTAGTTGTGTTAGGTTGACTATGGTAATGCTCACTTCCCTTATCCTCCACCAAGTGTAGCCTCACCATCATTCGTCGAGTCAAAAGACGACAAAGTTGGTTGCACAAGATCAAAATAAATCAATTCTCATTGCCAGATCCAACGACCCGCCCAATGCCGACCGCACTCGCGATGTACTAACCGGGGTGACAAAGATATATGCTCCCGTCCAGGCAGCAAAAGTTACACGAGTAGAAACCTCCCCAAGCGAGAAGAAGAGAACTCAACAACAAAACTCGACAAACAGGCCAAGACCGACGCGCAGCACTTGGTTAGGAAAGTAAGAGACAGCAGCAACAACAACAACAACAAGATCGCCACCACGTGTCGCATCCAACCCAGGCCGAAAACCTGCCTCTAGCCTTGAATCCTCCCGGATGCGACACCACATGGCCTGCCTGTCCAGGTGGCTGCACGCCGTGCCTGCTCAACAACAAGAAACAGCGCGTGTCTGCAGAAGAGAAAGAAGAAATAGATAAAAAATGGTGCTGGGAAGAACGAATCGAAGAGGTGACGTGGTATCAAAATGAAAGCCCGATAAAAGTCTGCCTTGCCAACGCAGCAACGGCTCCTAGGGACGCACAAGCGAACCGCCGATAGAACCTCCCTCGTCCCAAAAGACGCAAGCCAAACAAACAAACTGACTTTCCAAACAGGAAAAACCCGAAAATACCTCCAGACGATATCAAAAATGAAACCCATGAGTATCCAAGACCAAGACTGAATCAACAGGAAGAACAAAATGTGTTACGAGCCATGCATGTACCCCAGCCCTTCTGCATCCAACCAAACCACCCAAGAATGACAAGATAGGAATGCCTGTGTTGTGTTCCTGACCCCTCGACTCCTCTATCCCACCCAGCCCAATCGCTATTTGCAATTCACTGAGCCAAATCAGCTCACAAAAGCACATAGCCTCTCCACCATGGTGTATGCGTGGTTGTCCAGGAATACTGAAGGAGCTCAGACCGAAGAGAGGACAGAAGTCTCTCCATAAAACATATATCCAAAAAACAAGAATCCGACGTAGAATAGCACCGCACCGCACGAATTAAGTCGAATCTCTCAGTGAAACCAAGAGTAGGTCATCGTAGGTCAAATCATTCCGTCATGTCGCGTCAGCACATGTCACAACCCTTATTGTGGCTGCTGCCCAGGAGCCCACCACTGCTGCTGCTGCTGCTGTGCCGGCGAATGCTGACCAGACCAGCCTTGAGTGACCGCCGGCCCTCCGGCTCCACCCTGGGGCATGTATTGCCGAGGCGTCTGATCTGTCGGGTACATGCTCTGACCCGCATTGTACTGCATGCTTGCCATACCGGGGAACTGCATATTGGTCTGCATCTGTCCCGAGCTCGACTGGCGCAGATGTGACGCAGGCGACTGTGACGGATGGGGCGCTTGCGACTGCGCCGTGTAACTGCCATACGTGTGTTGTTGCGTCTGGGCCTGCGGCCACATGCTCTGGCCCGACTGGTAGTTGTAGCTGGGCGTTCCCTGCGACAGGGAGCTGGTCGAACCTGGGAGAGTAGGTGTTGGCCTTGTGCTCGACTGCGTTGGAGAGTGGGCCATACCTCTCATGGGCGCCTGAGTTAGGTTGCTCTGGGCGCTGATTGACTGAGAATAGGGCGCCGTCGTCATCATCATCTGTGGGCTCTGCGTAGAAACCATTCCAGGCTGCTGGGAGATGGCCGTCGCTGTGGTGTGTGGTGAATGCGACGGCCTGCTGGTAGCAACCGACGTCGTGTCGGCCGAAGCCACGGGCTGCTGGGTCAGATTCGAAGACGGTTGCTCATGAGGTCGTCGCCACATCCCTGTGATATATTCGTTGCGCATCTCACGCTGCTGGTTAACTGACCGGCTGAAGTCGGCGGCATGGTGGGCCTGGGCATTGAGCTCTCCGAGAGGCGAGGGACGGGTCTGGTCTTGGTAAGCAGGGCCGGTGATCTCCTGTCGAGGTCCGCCTTTGAGGATTCCCGAGTAATCGCGTGGCCGGGAATCGTTCAGTTCTGATCCTAGTGTCAATCCAGGCATTCTGGTCGTGCTCCCGGGTGGTGGTCCGATCATACCTGGTTGAACGAGGTGCGGCTGCGGGGGGCCGGGGAAGGGTCCAGGGTTATTGCTGTACACGATCTCTGGGTGTTGGCCAGCCAGCAGGACATTGTTCTGGGCCTCAGCCGCCTCTCTGGCCTTGGTTGCGCCGGGACGCTTCTCTCCAGCTAGATCAGCCTCGGTGAAGCCTTGTTTCCGGGCCTTGGTTTCCCAATAGTCGTCCCGAACTCTTCGACCGTCGCGAATAACACGGCTTCCAAACTGTCGGAACATGGACCTGGCAGTAACAATGGCGATTTGTCTGGAGCGATACGAGAACGGAAGAATTTCCTGCTGGACCAGATCGTCCTTTTCGGCCTGGGTTGCAATCATCTTGAAGAGGGACCTGTTCTTGTTGAACAAGAGGTACGAGTCTCGGTAGCCCAACACCCTTGCGCACTCGGTGGCAAGCATGAATAGCTTATCCCCTCTGTTAGGGACCAAGAAGGTCCGGCACTTGTACTCCCGACCTCCATTTAGTGTGCCATTGGGCTGCACCTTCTTCTCTCCAAATTCGTCGATCTCGCGTGGGAGGTATTCATCGCCGGTCGCATTGAGCTGGTCGGTCGTGTGATCTCGAACGGTCGGTAGCGCCTTGAGCGTCGACTTTGTTGGGGTTGTCTTGGGGGGCATTTGCGTCGGAGCGGGCGTATATGCGGGACTGGCTTGCGGCAATGCTGTGTTCTGAGACTGAGGTGTCTGCGGCGGGGGAATCGCCTGGGGGAGCGAGGCCGGAGCCTGTCCGGGAGCCTCGGAAATGCTCCCTGATGATCTCGCCTTCATCGGTCTTCCTCGTTTGCGAAGCGGCCTAGAATCACCTGGAAAGGCAAGAACAGTCAGCATCCTTTCTAGCATTCATCCTCGACATGACATATGCGCCTGTGACGTATGTAGCAAAAGCACGGCGTAGAGTCCGGAATCACAGCGCAAGCATCGCGAACGGATTGCGGTAGGAGGCCGGGTGCAGTAAAAGCAATACAGCACTAAGCTGCTCCTTTCGCCTTATCCGACCCGACATACCGTCATTGCCGGGTTGCGGCGTGTCGTAAAGGTCCGGGGAGTGGCTGCGCTTGAGGTTGCGCAGTAGCGGGTGAGAGATACCTGTAATCAAGGCGAAGGGTCAGCATGATGAAGTGGTAAGAGCAAAGCGGAGGACGGAGGCGGCGTTGAGCGCGCGCGCACTCGGCCTATATCGCAACCGTCGCCATGTAAAGAGTAGGTAGGAGAAGGTGGGGTGTTTGGCCTTTTCAACATGATGTGAAGCACAAGACAGTGATGCTGAACTTGCGCGCGGGCAGGACAGATGAACAAGAGGGGAAAGGCCGACCGGAAGGATGGTGTGAGGCGACAATTAGTACCAAGTAAATAACTATTAGACGTACCAGGCGAGTTGAGAGCGGCGGGATTGATCGTCGCGTTATCAGCGCCGCTTTGCTGGGCGGAGTACATGACCGAGCGGCTAGGCCAACAGGGAGCGACGAGGATAGCGACCACGGTGATGGCGATGGCAACGTGTCGTGAGATGTTTGGACTGACGAGCTGAAGGGTTGGAGAAGATGCAGAGGGCAACGTCAGTCGCACGTGGTTGGCCGCCTGGAGGAGGCGCGTCGTTGGTTGCGAATGGCGAATCGCAGGTTATAAGCCGGGCCTTGAGGTGGGAAGCCTGCCTGACTGGCCTCGTCTTGTGATGCGACTCGGCCGGCCAGGCCAAGGCCCGGAATCGTGGAGGGGAGGCTCAGGCGCAGGCGGATGCGCAGGTTGGGGCGCAAACTCCCAGAGGCAGGCATGGGCTAGCGATCCAAAGCGAGACAAGATAGGAATCCGGGTAACGGGCGCGGTTGCGGCGGCGGCGGGCGCTCCAGACGGGCGTGCAGAGAAAATGCGAAGACGAGGCCAGATGACAAGACAAACACAAGATGCAAGGCTGGAAGGGAGGGACGGGGCACAGAGAGGGAACGAGGAGCGGAACGGGATGCTGAATTACCTTTGTGTGGTGATGGGAACGGGATGCGGACGCGGAGCGCGTTGTGCGACGGCGGCGGCAACGACGTCAACGAGGCTCGCGGTTCAAATGGAAAGTGCCAGGGCTGCAGCAGATGCGAAACAGGCCAAACGGTGATCGCGTAACGAGCGATGAGAAAATGCGCGTGCGTGCCTTGCGAAAAACCTCGAAAAATGCGTGCACTCGTTGATCAAAAGGTGGATGGTTAGACGATGCGATGGAGCGGGTGTATGCGTGCGTGCGTGTGTGTGTGATGGCGGAAGGCGGAGAAAATGGCGATGGTGGTGGTGGTGGGATGGATGATGATGATGATGGATGGTGGCAGGTGGAGGGGACGGGATGGGATTGCGCTGAACCTATGAATGGGGTGAATGGGGTGGGAGGGAAGGTGCAGTAGTAGTGCGTGCGCGAGCTAAAGTAGCGAGCTACTGGGAAAGACAGTTGCAGTTGCAGTCGCAGTCAGTCGCACTTGCTTGCAGTGAGGTGCAGTGGCGACTTTGAGACCCGGGAAGGAAGCTAGGCAAAAACCACTCCTCCGGGGGGCAGGAGCAAGGCCCTGGAAGTATCCAATCACCCGGCGAGGCAGGTGTGCAAGGATTGGTCCAAGCAGGCAGGCAAGGACCAGGACCCAGAAGTGACGACCGGGATCTGAGGGGAGCTAGCAGCACCAAGCCAAAAAGCCTGGTGAAGGCGGAGGTGGAGGAGGCGGCGGCGGCGGCGCAGCGGGGGCGTCAGCGACGGTGAGTGACTCTGATTGAGGGTCCCGACGCGAGTGATAGCGTCGTATGAGATAATGCGACCGAGGAGGCGCGTGAATGTGGAGAAGAGAAACGAGCTTTTTTGAAGCGGAGCTTGGCTAGTGCCTTTGTATCAACCGTAGCGCAGCAGCTGGGACCTCTGGTTCAAGGTTGATGATGAATGCGATGCGATGCGATTGCGCAGACAAGGACGGCGCGCCAGTCGCAATCAGTACGTGATGGAGAGAAACGGCAGACAAGATATGAGTTGCGCGAGGCTGAGCGCAACAGAAAAGATCTTTGATGGAATGGAATGGGTTTCATGAAAAGGAACCGAGACTTGGTACGCTTCCCTGATGCTGCACAGGTTTGCGCGTGTTGCGCGCGGGCTGTGTCCCTCGAGTGTGAGAGACAATGGCAACCAGAGACGGATGATGATGCGCTGCTGATGATGGGTAACTTCTGTTGCTGAAGATGGCGGTGCTGTGCAATCGAAGATGTGCCGGATAGGGCAGAGGAGATAGAAGCTGCTGGTCGTGATGGGTAATGCCGACGTTGATGTTGTTGATGGTGCTCCCCGTGTTGTCGGTTGACTCCTTGATAGATGCTCGTGTGTAGATGGTATCCGTCCTCGGTAGATGGAGGAGGGAGGAGTGGGACGAAGAGGCTGCTGGGATAGAGAAGGATGGAGTGGAGGGGGGAAGGGTTTACCGTTTGAAAGGCGGCGCGGATGGAGGGAGACGGATGACGAAGGATGGTTGGTTGAGATGGCGCAAGCCGGGGGAGGAGGGGGACGTGGTGGAGCTGGAAGCCAAGGCAAAGACAGGAGCAAGGGTGAGTTGATTGAGCAGGGGAGAGAATACCCTGGTTGGTCTCTGGGCAAAGAGAGGCGTGTGTGTATCAGGGGTGAGACAGACAGTCAAAGAGGAGAAGGCCGGCCGAGGCGAGGTGGATATCCGATGGTGGTTGAAGATGGTGATGATGTTGTCTACAGCACATAATAGATGGAGGAGCCCGAGGAGGAGGAGGAGTGTGGGCGGCTCGGGCGGGAAAGAAGGAGGATGCCTTTCCAAGACGGATGTTGTTGAAGAGAGGGAAAAGGAAAGTATCCGTTGAACTACCCAAAAAAAGAAGAGCAAGAATGCTGCATCAGCATCAGCAGCATCAGCACCCGCATCAATCAGGATCCAATAGAGCAAATCAGACCGGAGCCTGGAAGGCCAGTGAGATGTCACCATGCAAGGTAGGTTCCCATTATTGAAAGCATGCGCCAAAAAAGAAAGCAGAAACCCAAACTCAAACCAGGGAATAGGATAACGGCTGAAGCCTCCTCCGGCTGGGTAGGCTAAAGCCAGTGAATAGATGGATGTCATCAATTGTCAGCATCTCGTAACGGCATCTCAGTATCTCTGACTGCTGAGTGTATCTGTTTTCAACCATCAGTCGATATTCGGATAGGCAGGTAACCAGCAAGCGACATTACCAGCAACTGAGTCTTTTACAGACTCATCCCAGGCTGGTGTAATCTCCCATGGTGAACAATCTCTATCGTCGCTCCACATTCTATGACCTGGGTTCCAGGAATAGGCAGGCCTCTAGTAATAGGCAGGCCCAGACCCAAGCCATCAAGCAGCCGGCTTGGATGGCATACGTCCTCCCGTTGAAAAACGGCACAAAAAGAACGCATTCTTGCCAAAGCACGCAGACAGGCGGCATGGCCGGGCTGTCAATGTCAACTCCAGAGGCACCAGAGCCTTGTCGCCCCCGATCCGCGTTGCCGGGTCTGATTGTCGCACCGTGCTCAGTTCCTTGTGACGGGGGGTGTGCTTGCGTGTGCCTCCGCTCTGCGAGACTGCGGGCAAGCAACCAAGCGCCTGTATTGCACTGAAGTTGCAGCTGGAGTTCCAGCCCGTGCTGCGTGCAGGACCTGGCCCTGCCCTGTGCGCGACCATGCTAACTGCATACAGTCTCTATTACATGGCTAGCTGTTCTTCAACGACATGAAACGTCTGAATCACCGTCTTCATGCCATGCTGCTGTCTGTCGTTGGACCGTCTGTTATGCTGTGCCGTTGGCCTGTTCTATGCGAGGCCTTGGTCTTGTGTCAGAATCTTTCTGCATGCCTTCATGCGCTCCCCACGTCCATGAAGCGCATTTGTCACTTACATGCCTCCCTACTCTCTCGGTCAGCGACGCGACAGTATCATTCACCGAGTTCTCTTCCGCTTCGGGGCTAGTGGCATGATCCTTCGGATGCTTGCTCGTATTGAACTGTCTCATGTCTTAGCTTCTCCCGTGATGTCGTGTCTCATGTTTTGGAGTGCCTTTGTTAGGTTGTTGTCTGACACATGTCCATTGAGCGCATACCAACCCCAGTTTCACTTCAGCGCCTAGAGGAATCATCTTGAAGGCTTTGGTTGTGAGTTTCCTTGGCCGTGTTTCCGTTGTCTCTCCCAGCCCGCGTTTGCAATGAAAAAACGTCATTCGGTCGAACCGTTATCGTGCTGTTGTCGCTCAGTCGTTGCAGGTCCCCGGTGGGCTGATGAGGCTGGACAGGCACTAACCTGTCTGTCATAACATCTTGTGAGTCTCCGCTGGAGATAACAGGCACATCCACTGAACCCCACGGATAGAGCCCTCAAGTCTTTGATAGGTTCTCTTTGTCCACTTGTTGCAGGACCCCAGCGTGACCATGTTCGCGCGTTTATCTGCCAAGACATAACGACCTCCAACTACAAGTCTAACTGAACAATGAAACTTTGGAAAGGCCGGTAGACGTTAGGATCCGCACCAGGGCGGCGCGATGTCTGGGACTGGCGCTAGTTCAAGGTTAGGTAGTCATTCAACCCACTTGTCTGTCAACCACTGCAAACGGGCGCCGCCATGCGTCTCCAAAAACTCCGGCCACCACTACGAGGCGCTTGGAGGGCAGCTCCGGGCCTCCCAGAGATCAGACAAGTTGGTTATCAAAAACCCCAGAAGTATTGCTTGGAAGCAAGCACAGGGCTCATGATCCGCTCCACCGTCACCCACCAAGCCCCCCTTGTCCCTGTCAACGAAGCTCTTGTGATGCAACCTGTTTCCACCTGTTGACGACGCAACCTTGACAGCCTATTCAGTAATTAGCAGAGTTCCGATAGAGATCAAACCCCCCCAAGGGGAATGCCAATCTCTCTCCCCAACGAGGGGCGCACGCAGACCGTGGGAGGGGAGGTGCGGGAGCGATCGCCCCCAAGACCCCAGACCACACCAACTTTCATCTTCCCACCATCCACAACCACGAGCTCAACGATCCCTCACCCGCTGTCGGTCCCCGCTCACGCACAGTTCCCGCTCTTCGGCTCTCTGCAAATCCTGGAGAAGTGTGCGCGGCAGCAAAGAGGCTGCAACTCTGCATGCCATGCCATGCCAAACCACGACCCGCCATGCCATGCCATGCCCTGCCCTGCCTTGCGCGCCCTGCCTGCCACCCAGCCATGCGAGTGTCCCCAAAGATGCTCTAGATCCAGGATCCCCATGCCACATGCCATGCACTATGATCCCGAATCTTCACCCCGGGCTCACAGACTCCGCCGGCGAGGTGACTAGCAGGCGAGATACGCGAGAAACCATGGTCTGTTTCCTTTCTGCCAGAGACATTTCTGCCCCGCGCAGCGCCTCCTCGTGACGCTCAGCTCATCCACTCCTGGATCGAATCCAGCGACTCACAGACGTTTCTTGACGCTTCGACACGCCCGTCAACGCCCACGAACCAACAAGCCACAGTGCCCCTTCAGGGCGGGGGCTATCGATCACCGATGCACTCCGCGCCGTTCTTCACGCCCACTAGCTTAGCCCGCTGCCGCGGCTTTAACAGTGCTGTAGGAGGTCAGCCAGGTCGGGCACCCTCTTCCTCCCCCTCCCCCTCACCTTTGCCCAGAACTCCATGTCTGGCCCGCCACCATCCCACCAACCATGGACCCAGCAATGGGGCCGTTTCGATCTCACTTGGCCTCCTGTCGCCGTTTTTAATCGTCGTCGCTTGGATCTCACCTCACGCAAGCCTATTGGCCTTATCTGTGACCATAGTTCGCTTCCTCTTTTGCTGTCCACTCGATCCAATCCCCAACTCATCTCTGTGCTGTATAGACTCGACCCAACGCGGTGCTTCGAGTACCTGCCTTAACCGTCACGTAGATCTCTCGCTTGCATATTGGTCAACGTCGTATGAGGTTGCTTTCTCGGCCGGCCCGCACGTGAAACTTTGCCGGCGCCGGTTCCCCCCAGTCTTTGTTCGCCTCGGCTTTATCTCAAAGGGAACATCACCATCAGGTGGCTGCATTTCCCCTCGCCGGTATCCTGGTTCGCTGAACCGGTCGGACATAATCTCCTCTCTCCTGTTTGGCTGTCTCCCTCTGTCTCCTCCTTAAATCTCTCCGTCTTCGAGCAACAGAGTCTCGTCGTCCTTCTTGACCCGCTGACAATAGATCAGCCTGCTCCATAAATCCGGGCCCGCATTGCATCATACTGATGCATCACCCTTGTCCACCCTCCCCTCGACTCCTCGTCTTGTGACGCCTGACCGGCTGGAGGCTTTCCCTTTGGCTGACTTGCGAGTACGGGGCCAATCATATCGGCCCGTGCGGCCGGCTCGTTGTGGCATCGTTTGCTTGGGGTCCTCTTGGCGAGCAAGAGGCGTTTGTCTCGGCCCTCATATCCTCACACCCAAGACCCTTGTTCTGCTGGATCTGCTTGCTCAGATTGCTCAAGTCCATGGTGTTGGTTTGGCACCCGCAAGTCTTGACCCGTATCCGTATCCTTTTGTTGGATCAGAACATGTTGTTCCATTCAGCTCTGGCCTCTTGCATGAGCGCAGAAGCAACTGCCCGCGTTGAAGGCCCGGCTATCTTGACCACAGAGCAGCGTTCACCTTAGGCACTGGTACCATCAGGGCGGATACGGGCTGTGGACAACCCAGCGAGTCACCTCTCACCAACCGCGCCACACCGACAAGGTACTGGTGTCAAGCAGTAAACCGTCGGCTTGCCGTAAGAGTCGTCCATGCCCAGTCCGCGTTGAAGCCGTCCAAGATGAGGTCAGACTGCAGTCAGTCTTGATGCCACGAGAGCCGCGTCTTCCTTCGTCCAGCGTCCTCTTCCTCATCTCAATCCCAGATGCATGCATTTAGCACGCTAAACGCGACCTCGTGAGCTCTTGTCAAGACGCGGCGCGTTATCAGGCTCCTTGGAGCTCCGAGAGGACCACTTTCGCAAATCGCCGGGTCTAGCAGAGTAACCGGCGTCATGCATTTCCCAATCCAGCAGCTTGCTTCTCCCCCCTTCACCATCACATGGATCGACGCGCCGGGCCAGGGCATCCTCTCACCGGCCGCAGCCACGCTTGGGTGGAATATTACCGATGCTGACATTGCTCGCCATGTGCTGTAGGGATAAAACTGCGAGAATTGACGCGCCCGCATTGTCTCGTCAAGCAAGTCAGGTATGACAAGACCCATCAGACTGCGTCGCTACTGTAAGTCCTAGCACACCGCAGCTCTCATCTGCTTGAACTAACGCTAGCTCCATCACGACTGGTCGCGCTCGGTCCTGTCAGGCGGGCCCGAGCAGAGACAGTCAGAGGTGGCACCGATCTGTCCGTCATTCGTAGGTCGTCCGTCGATATATTTGAATGTTGTGAAAGTTGGGCCTGCCTTGACGTGCATGTAGGCAAGCCGGGAACGCGCTCTCAAGGTGTTTTATGCGCCTCTCGTCCTCGACTCGAGAGTTCCGTCGCACTGGTTTCATGAGTTAGGTTCCGTTGAGTTCATTCGTCACCAGGCTGGCTGTCTGCCATCTCGCTCGCGATGCCCCTCAGTTACAATCCTGGTATTTCCAGTGAATCAGGACCAGGCTGCAGGGATCTTGATGACAATAATGGCGGAGCCAAGCTCTGGAGGTTGACCATCCTGTCTGATTGGCCTGCCCTTCGGGATGCTAGCCATCGGTGACATGAATTCCGCCGCCACAGCTGAACTTCGTTCTTTCATGCTATCCCAAAGAGTGAGGATGCCGAGAAAGATGACCAATTCCACCGTTGAGCAGGAAACCATGATCCAGCTTGCGAGCCCTGACTTGTGCTCTGTGCCCGCCGATGTTACTCTTCACCCCAAAGAGTATCTGCAGGTATTGTGGGTGTGTTGTGATGCTTCAACAAGGTGGAAACGGATTAGCCGTGAGCGTAATGATTCCGCTTCAGCGACTCGGTACTTGTAATTGTAGTAGGACGTGCAACGAATAGTGACCGTGACCATCATGTATACTGTCCACTTTACCTATCCCATTGTGTAACGGCGACCTTGTTAGTTGCTCTTCGGCATGTCAAAGAACAGGCTTGTCTTCTATGACAGGTACCTGAGCAACGCTGGTGAAGTTGATGGGCCTCTGCTCTTGACCATGCAAGCCATAATCACCTGCTCAAAGATTGACGCTGTCTCCCCTGTCAAGAGTCGAAATCGACTGCCCGGGTCGCAGCCGCTTCGTAATGACACTCTGTGTTTGAATGCAGCGTCTCTACCTCCTACCATCCAGGGATACTTGGTGGCTCATGAAAGGCGCTCACGACGCCATTTCGATTGGTTCTGGCCCTCGCGTGCATGCTGAGGCTGGACGAAGAGCCCACCCATATGCTCCCCACTGCGACAGTGGTCAACATGTCACTGCATGTCTTTCCTCAAGTACCTCCGGACGAGCCGACATTGTCCAGCTGGACAGCTCGCTTCGATACCTGGCTGCAATTTCGTTGGCTTCGAGCTTGAAGACATCTGGCCTCAAAAGAAGCGCATACTCCACCGTCTCGGGGCGCGCGGCTATCTGGAATAGCCGAGTTCGCACACTGGAGCCATCGATCAAGTCGGATATTCAGTTAACTCTTGAGGTGCGCTTGGGAGATGTGAAAGTTTATGGCTGGCTTGAATGGTGGTCGAATTGTAGCGGGCTGTGCTATCAACTTGGACGCCAACGTCGTGAAGCCGTCCTGTTTTTAGTGCCAAGATCATCGACCTGCTGCTCAAGACCCTGGTCAAGTCTTGCGCGACTCTCATCATACGAGGCCACACTTACACAGCCAAGACTGGTACTTCGGAAGACTTGGCTAGATAATCATGCGGAGGGCATGCTGAACTCGCCACTACCATCACTGGCCAACAACACCCAGAAGGGTGTGACAGGCCTGAGTCTGTTCTTGTCTTTCGCTGGACTTTGTTAGGCCCTCGCCATTTCCTCATCAGAGTTTCGGCTATGTCTTGCTGTTCCTCAGCAAAGATTGTACGTGGTCGGATGTTATTGAGACACCACGGCTTGCCCAACATCCCGGCGGTTGGTGTGGTAAGACGACTGGAGCCGAAGGCTTCCCACCTAATAACGGACACACATCTGAAACTTAAAAACAGGATTTTGAGTCCATGCGAGGCCAGTGCGTTGTGCATAGGGACTGGCGAATGTTGCTGATAATTTCGTCCTTGTGTGAGAATGGGATACTGGGACGCGTCGTTGATGTGCGGCTGAAAGAGAGTAAACCGGATTGCGACTGTCACTCTTGCGTATTGTTTGGAAGCTAGACGCCTCCGTGTAGACCGTGGGTTCCCATGCCCATCAAGCAGCTGGTGACCCCTGAACCGAACTCGATGAAGTTGGGGTATCCAGATGATGAAGCTAACCAAGACATTTCGGATCCCAATTCGAAAAGAGCGTTGAGAGAGACAGTCAGTCCTAGATTCTTTTGGCCGACGGTGGAGGGCTCCTGGTAGCAGGTGGTGGTTGCAACAGAGGGCCTATATTTCTTGCTCCTGACGATGAAACAGATGAGGAATAGTATATGGGTTGTTCTTACAGAATCGATACAGGGCGTCAAATTGACCACGAATTATTCTCGCATATGCTTTGAACCCGAAGAAAGTGTCGCAGAACAAGGATTAATGATGAAGGACGAACCGGGAAGGTAGGCAGGTAGTTGAAGTGGTGATTCGATCACGTGACAACCCTAGTCGCTCGCTCTTACTGGTCATGTGATGACTTCTCAAAAGGCCGAGAGCGTGTTCCAGGATGTTTACTGAACGTGGGCCGAAAACCTCGTACCAGGTAATGGCAGTTTGGTATCTTTCTAGATGACACTAGAATGCTGAATTATGCTGATGTTGAAGCAATTACACATCCATTAGGTAGCAAGTCGAGCCTTTGACTGCCACTTTGTTTTGACTGGGCCTTATCGATAACGGCCCCACTATCACTTTCAATTCGCCTGCCAAACTCGATGCTTGCTCAACGACATACTTTTCATCACCTCCTCACAATCTGCTTCACCACTAGTCAGAAAGTCGAGAAGAGATGGCGAGCTTAAAACGATCTCAGGAAGGCGATGCCCTAGCATCCAACATCTCGAGCAAGGTCTACGTGCGCTCAACTCGAAGCGGCAAGGTGCAGAAAATTGTTAGAGAAGTCTACTTGCGAACAGACATTCCTTGCTCCTCCAAGCTCTGCAAGGCGTGTCTTCAATATGCCCCCAGAAATGCCGCTCAACAGGGTGAGTTCTAATATCTCTCCTTTCTTTTCACTATATTAATAAAGATGCAGCCCAGCCCTTTGTCCTTTCGGACAAGCCAGCAGGCACCAAAGCATTTCCTCAAGGACACTACTTGGTCCCTGATACTAACGCGCTGCTCAACGCCATGGATCTGTTTGAGCAGAGCTCCGCCTTTTACGACGTCATCATCTTGCAAACTGTGCTCGAGGAGCTACGGAACCGGTCATTGCCACTCTACAATCGGCTAATAGGGCTCACCAAGAGCGAGGACAAGAGATTTTATGTCTTCTTCAACGACTTTCGACTGGAAACGTTTGTCCACCGCGAGGCAAATGAAACCGTCAATGACCGAAATGATCGGGCTGTGCGACTGGCCGTGAAATGGTACGGCGAGCACCTGGCGCGCACAAAGGCCAAGAAACTCCCTGCAGTGGTGATGCTGAGTGACGACCAAGACAACCTCCGCAAGGCCAAGGCAGATGGGCTTCACGCATCTTCTCTCAGGGACTATGTTAGCGGACTCGAGGACGGCGAGAGGTTGCTTGACATGGTAGCAGAGTCGCAAAACCAAGGGTCGTTTAAGAAGCAGGGGCAGATGCTATACCCCGAGTACTTTACGCTCTCAAGGATGATGACTGGGGTCAAGGCCGGCTTGATGCATCAGGGCATCTTCAACGTCTCACCATACAACTATCTAGAGGGTTCCATCAAGGTTCCGGCATTCCCCAAGCCTCTACTGGTCCTGGGCCGCGAGAATATCAACCGTGCCGTTGACGGTGATGTGGTCGTTGTTGAGGTTCTTCCTCAAGACCAATGGAAAGAGCCCTCGACAAAGATCATTGAGGAGGAAGCCATCACGAAGAACGAGAACGCAGACGTGGAGGAGAGCCAAGATCTTGTATCGGAAAAGGAGCGCAAGGCCCTGCAGGAGCAGGTCAAGAAGACCCAGAAGGGCTTCTCAGAAGGCCGCCCGCAACCAACTGCCAAGGTTGTCGGCGTGATCAAGCGCAACTGGCGCCAGTATGTTGGCCACATTGACCCTTCGTCTGCGAGCAAAGCGTCCAGCCAGGGCCGCAAGCAGGACAGCGTCTTCCTCATCCCCATGGACAAGAAGATTCCCAAGATTCGACTTCGTACACGACAAGTCGCAGACCTCCTTGGCAAGCGACTTTTGGTTACCATCGATGCCTGGGAGCGCGACTCCAGACACCCCATTGGACACTTTGTACGCTCTTTGGGAGAGTTGGAGACCAAGGCGGCCGAGACTGAGGCTCTGCTGTTGGAATGGGATGTCCAGTACCGACCGTTCCCCAAGACTGTTCTTGACTGTCTTCCTAAGGAAGGCCATGACTGGAGGGTGCCAACCAGCGTGGAGGATCCCGGCTGGAGACAAAGGGAGGATCTCAGAGGACTTCTCATCTGCAGTATCGACCCTCCCGGCTGTCAGGATATCGACGATGCTCTTCACGCCAGGAAGCTTCCGAATGGCAACTTTGAGGTTGGCGTCCACATCGCAGATGTCTCACACTTTGTCAAGCCCGCCAACGCCATGGACACTGAGGCCAGCATCCGCGGCACGACTGTTTATCTGGTGGACAAGCGTATCGACATGCTTCCACCACTACTTGGAACAGACCTCTGCTCTCTCAAGCCATATGTGGAGCGATATGCCTTCTCGGTGCTCTGGGAGCTGAATGACAATGCCGACATCGTCAACGTTCGCTTCACAAAGTCGGTCATCAAGTCCCGTGAGGCTTTCAGCTACGAACAGGCTCAGCTCAGAATCGATGATGATTCTCAGCAAGACGACCTCACCAATGGCATGCGGATGCTCCTCATGCTGTCAAAGAAGCTCAAGAAGAAGCGAATGGACGCCGGTGCTCTGAGCCTGTCGTCACCCGAGGTCAAGGTCCAGACCGAGTCTGAGACGTCTGATCCCATCGATGTCAAGACGAAGCAGCTCCTCGACACCAACTCGCTAGTCGAAGAGTTCATGTTGTTCGCCAACGTCAGCGTTGCAGCCAAGATCTATGAGGCGTTCCCCCAGACTGCCATCCTCCGTCGTCACGCCGCTCCTCCCAAGACCAACTTTGACGAGCTGGCGAACCAACTGCGCACCAAGCGCGGCTTGGAGCTTCGTACCGACTCCAGCAAGGCCCTCGCTGACTCGTTGGATCAGTGCGTCGATGCCAAGGAACCCTTCTTCAACACGTTGGTGCGTATCATGGCCACACGCTGTATGATGAGTGCAGAGTATTTCTGCTCGGGCACTCAAGCCTACCCCGAGTTCCGTCACTATGGTCTTGCCTCCGAGATCTACACTCACTTCACGTCTCCCATCCGTCGATACGCCGATCTCCTCGCCCACCGACAGCTTGCCGCGGCCATCGATTACGAGGCCATCCACCCCAACGTCCGCAGCCGGGGACGTCTCGAGGCCGTGTGCAAGAATATCAACGTGCGACACCGCAACGCCCAGATGGCCGGCCGCGCCAGCATCGCCTACTATGTTGGCCAGGCCCTCAAGGGCAAGGTCGCCGAGGAGGAGGCGTTTGTCATGAAGATTTTCAGCAACGGCTTCGTCGTTCTCGTCCCGCGTTTCGGCATCGAAGGTCTGATCCGGCTCAGGGATCTCGCCGAGCCGGAGCCAGAGGCCGACTTTGACCCCGAGACATTTACGCTCACTACCAAGGGAAGCCGGGAGGTGCAGGTGGAACTATTCCAAAAGGTCAAGGTCAGAGTCCATGACGAGAAGGATGAGATGACGGGCAAGCGGGGTGTCAAGATGGAGTTGCTCGAGGCTTGAGAGGGATCATTTTGTATTAGGTAGTTAGAGGTACATGGCATGATGCACAATCTACGAAGCACAGGGTCCATGAACCACGCAGGAGTTTGGGAAGACAGATTGTTTTTTATAAAGGTATATGCACGGTCTAGGTCCGTTCTGCCAGCCAATCCTTGAAACGCCAAACTTTCCAGTCAAGAATTCATGTACCGTCCGTCACTTTTTTGCTCAAGTCCAAATGCCCCCTCTCTTACTGCTCCATGGCATCGTCATTGTCGGCGTTGCCGTCATCGCCCCAGAGACCCTCGAGCTTGAACTCGGCGGCCCACTCGGTGACGATCTGCTTCTGGTCGGCAGCAACCTCCTCCTCTCCGGCGTTCTTCAGGGCCGGCTTGGACGACGCAGCGCTGGACTCGACAGCCAAGGCAGGGGGCTCAACCCAGCCCTGGATACGGCCGTCACGCCAGTCGGTGACGACCGTCATGGCGGCAGCGTTGATGTTGGGGACTCCACCACGACCGAGACGGCCTCGCCTGCGGGCGACTTGGACGAGGAAATCGGTTGTGGTGTCGCCGTCCTTACGGTCAGGGAGGAGGGCAGGGATGTCGTAGACATCGGTGAGCTTCTGCATGAGCTCGGGAGACGACGAGAGACGCCGCAGGAGGAGTGAGACGGCGGGGACAGGGTCATCGATCTGCTTGGGCGGGACAGCATTAAGGAGGATCAGGTGGGCGTGCGCCTCGGTGGCATTCTTGAGCGAGACGAGGCCGGCAGACTGGGTCGAGGAGGATGAGGGGAAGACGACACCGGGGGAGTCGAGCAGAGTAAGCTTGCTGTCGATCTTGACAGACCGAATGCTCGTCGTCACGCCAGCCTCGGCACCGGCAGGGCACGCCTTTGACGAGGAGCTACCCTTTCCACTCATCCTAGAGAGGAGCGCGTTGATAACAGAGCTCTTACCCACGTTGGGATAACCAATGACACCAACAGACACGGCGCGCTTGAGCTGACGACTGGCGGCAAAGCTCTTGAGGGCCTTGAAAAGCGTGGCAGATGTACTCTGGACGGTCAGGTCGCGGTGGTTAAAGGTGTGGGCGTTGGGGGCAGCGTTGGAGGCCCGGAGAGGAAGGGTCGGGAAGTAGCGGCGAAGATAGACGAGCCAGTCTCGCAAGACCTTGGGGGGGATCAGGTCGACCTTGTTGATGACGAGGATGAGGCGCTTGCCGCCAGACGCAGCGGCCATGATGCTGCGCTCGACCTCGCGGGAGCGTGTGCCCTCGGGGTCGCGGGCGTCGAGGACGTAGAGGACAACATCGGCCTGCTCGACCACCGACTTGAAGACCTTGTCGTAGGTCTTTCTCGAAGAGGCTTGGCCAATTGACATTTCAGGGCCGCGCTCGTTGTCGGACTCGTCGTCATCGTCATCCTCGTCCATGTCGGAGTCAGCCAGTTGTCGGTCATAGTTGGCAGCAGCAGCGCGAGCGCTGGCAATAAGCGCGGCCATGGGATTCGACTCGTCGACATCCTCATCCATGTCCTCGTCCTCCATCTCATCGACGTCATCCTCACCGTCGTCCTCGACCTCGGCATCCTCCATCACCTCCTCATCCTTGGCGCCCGTCTTTGCGGCCTTGGCCAGCTCTTTTCGCTTCTGCGCCTCCTCGGCCTTCTTCAGGCGCTTCTCCTCAATCTCGGCGAGCAGCTTCTCCTTGTAGGGGAACAGATTAGGGATTCCGGGGTCCTTCTTGAGCTTCGTCCGCCATTCCGGGTTCTTCTTTGCGAGCTTGCGCTCCTTCTTTTGCTTTGCGACGGATGCCTTCTGGATCTTGTGGCGAAGACGGACGGGCGTCCGCTTGGACTTGGGCTCTGGGGGGATTGTTAGAGACTGAAGGTCACGGATTTGAATCTGCTAGAGGGTAATACTGACTCTTGGGCTTGTTGATTGAGCCGGCCATTGTGAATTATCGAATATTGTCGGCTTGGCTTCTTTCTCCAGGCAAGACGAGCACCTTCAAAAATTGGGCAAAAAAATTAAGTGGGATGTCGATTCTGCCGGCTTTTTTCACACACCGCTTTTCTGCTTCCCCACCCCGGCGGTACGTACCTCCACCCCAAGATCCCATCATCCCAGATCGATCTCAACACCATGAGATTGATGTTGGCTGAAGAACCTTGAGAATATGTGACTATGGTTACGCTTGTGGCGTATAATGACCCCTATGTTCTAAATATATTGGCTCGAATAGACCATATTCGTTTCTAAACGACTAGGGTAATACCCCACTCAACCGGTAGAACTTACCGAGTCGTTCATCCAGTTTCAACTACACCAGGAAAGATGGTCTTTAACAACACGTCATTATATAAACAAACCGGTAATCTACATTTTCCAAGGTGGATTGTACGACTTCAATCAACAAGCTAGGTATTCTAAAATCTATCAAGACTCTACGGATGCGGTTCGCACGCCAAACCCGAAACCCGAGACCCGAATAATTCAGACACGGGTATCATGGCTCCGACTTGGGTCAGCCCCGGTCCGAAAGGCGATAGGCATCCCATCATGCTCGATGGCGGCCAATAGAGGCTTCTAAATTATCGCAAATGGCCTGGACTCTGCGGGGTTCAGTTGCTTGTTATCTCACTTACGAATAGCATCCTTCTTGTGTCAAGCGACATCGGATCCAGAGATGATCACTACCTGTTGAACAAGTATATAACAGAAGCATCTCATCTTCAGTCGTACCACGAAACTCATCGCTTCATCCTTCAGCTGGCATCTCCAATCGACTCATATTCATAATGGCTACAGAATTGACACAGCTTATCCAGGCCAAGCTTGATGCGGCCACGGCTCGATATGTTACTCGTAACCCACGTTCCAAGGCCCTCCATGATGAAGCTATCAAGTCAATGCCGGGAGGAAATACTCGTACAGTCCTCTACGCCAGTCCATTTCCGGTGGTTATCAAGTCGGGCAAGGGATATCAGGTCACGTCTGAGGATGGACACACGCAAGTCTCAAACACGCCGAGCAGGTACCGCATCGCTAACAAACTCATAGATACACAGACTTGACGTGCGAGTTTACCGCAGCCCTCTACGGTCATTCCAACCCAATCATCCTCTCAGCCATCCGGGACGTCCTGGACAACACGGGCTTGAACGTCGGCGCCAACACAGCCCAAGAGCAGATCTTTGCTCGCGAGATATGTCAGCGCTTCAGCATAGAGCAGGTGCGCTTCGCCAACTCTGGAACCGAGGCCAACCTGCATGCTCTGGCGGCAGCCCGTGCATTCACCAAGAAGCGCAAGATCGTCACCTTCAGCGGTGGCTACCATGGGGCCGTGATTGGCTTCAAGGGCGGGAAGCCTGAGGATAACAATGTCGACGTGGATGACTGGATCGTGGCAAGGTACAATGACCTTGAGAGTGCCCGCAACGCCATCGCGAGTGAAGGTGTCGCCGCGGTTCTGGTGGAGGGAATGCAGGGCTCTGGAGGTGGTCTTACAGGGAAGCCCGAGTTCCTCAAGGGGATTCAAGAAGCTGCATCAAAGGCAAGTCCTCATGCTTTTCTTACATCATATTAGCTAACAACATGTAGGCGGGCGTGCTGTTCATCATAGACGAAGTCATGACTTCTCGCATGTCCGGAGGAGGCATCGCCGAACTACTAGGTCTCAGCCCCGATCTCAAGACCTTTGGAAAATGGCTCGGCGGAGGACTTGCGTTCGGTGCTTTCGGCGGCAGGGCAGACATCATGGCGGCCTTTGATCCTCGACGCCCTGGTGCGCTCGCACACTCTGGCACATTCAACAACAACACGCTGGTGACACACGCGGGCTACGCGGGCCTGAGCAAGATTTACACTCCCGAGGTCGCTGTCCAGTTCACAAAGAAGGGCGATGAGCTAAGAAACAGGCTCAATGAGGTGGCCAAGGGGACTAGAGTGGTCTTTACCGGGATGGGCACCATCATAGGTGTGCACTTCCCCAAGAACGGTACTCGTGCCATTGAGAGATCCGGAGAGGTTGAAGAGATTGACACCCTGAGAGAACTCTTCTGGTTCGAGATGATGGAGGAGGGATTCTGGCTGGTGCGGAGAGGCTTCATTGCCCTTGTGCTCGAGACTCCAACCGCCGAGCTTGATAGATTCGTGGGATGTGTCCAGGCGTGGCTTTCCAGACATGCGGATATTGTGAAGTGCACTCCCCAAACCTCGAAACTGTAGATTCAGATAAGGCTAGGGTTATCATGATTACGTTCTAACAAAAACAAATATATATAAATTGCATGTCCGTTAAGTAGCAAAAGCCTCCATCAAGGATAGTAAATCCTGATTGGCCAGCCACCTTGACAGTACCCCCACAATTATTTCTCACCTCGGTGAGGCTCCAGGTCAATGCTCCTCTGACCTTGTATTTTCGCGACATTCATCCTCTCCCATCCTCAGCCTCGCGACAGCAACCAAATCCACCAAACCCTCGATCGCAACAAGTCGCAACCTCACACAAATCCCAATCTACAACTGCGACCTTCTACAATGGACTTTCAGAACCGCGCGGGCTCCAAATTCGGCGGTGGCGGCGTCGCGTCTCAGTCGGCCACCAACGCGGACCGTCGCGAGCGTCTCCGCAAGCTCGCCCTCGAGACCATCGACCTCGACAAGGACCCCTACTTCTTCAAGAACCACGTCGGCTCCTTCGAGTGTCGACTCTGCCTCACAGTCCACCAGAATGACGGCTCCTACCTCGCCCACACCCAGGGCAAGAAGCACCAGACCAACCTCGCCCGCCGTGCCGCCCGCGAGCAAAAGGAGGGCCGCCAGGGCGCCGTCGACCCGGCCACGGGGCTCCCCATCGGCGTCACGGGAGCCGGCTTCGCGCAGCGCCGCAACGTCGTCAAGATCGGCCGCCCCGGATACAAGATCACAAAGATCCGCGACCCCGTCACGCGCCAGCAGGGCCTGCTCTTCCAGCTGCAGTACCCAGACGCCACCCCCGAGACCACACCCAAGTGGCAGGTCATGAACGCCTTCACGCAGCACGTCGAGGAGCCCGACAAGAACTTCCAGTACCTGCTCGTGGCCGCCGAGCCCTACGAGACGGTTGGCTTCAAGATCCCAGCCCGCGAGCTGGACAAGCGCGAGGACCGACAGTTCAGCTTCTGGGATCCCGACGCCAAGGAGTATTGGATCCAGGTCATGTTCATGACGGAGCGTGAGGAGCGCTTCAACGCAGCACCCGGTCTGACGGCGCGGAGATGAATACGGATCTGATGGTGGTTTCTTTTGGGCGGGAGTAATTAAAATGGTTATACGGTTTAGGATATGGCGTTGAAGGATAGTTATTTGGCGCATGACGGCTCAGAGATTGGCCGTCCACCCTGTCGAGGCACTATATGAGCTGTCTCATCCGCAATTTTTATCACGGTCGATACAAGCTGAAGCCCAAGCTCGGGCTCTTCATGCAAAGAGTAAGGGATCATCTTGCTTCAACCAAGAGTTTCGCTGACCAAGGCCTCTCCAGTGGTAGCAGAATGTAAATAGTACAATATACCAAGGCTCACGATATGACTGCATGTTGTCATGTATCCATCATTAATCAGGTGTCAATAATCACAAGAGACCATACATATGCCCCTTCAGGTTTCAACTTGTTTTATTAGTCTTTGACGTCTTCAGCAAGGTCCAAACTACCCTCTTTTGTTACATGATCTGTACAACGAAATCCATACATGATAAAAAGCTTGCCCGAGTCAGAAGCCTGCTATCTAGACTAGCCCTGCAATTACAGCCTTCAACGAGGCATCTTGATAAAAGCACAAAGCTCAAGGGCACGTAGGCCCGAGAGCATCCAAGAACCTGATCGGCCGTCGAGCCATTGCTGAGCGTTGCAAGGCGTCGTCTCTGCGCTTCCAGAGTGCTGCCCCTTCCAGCTCGAGTGAAGCAGAGCCCGTTCACAGAACTGGGCCTTCTTCAAGATGAACACATACTGGAGTCAAAGATCTCTTGGCGCGAATTACCGGAAGTTGTTATCAAACCGCTTGAAGGTGTAGCCGATGAAGGGCAAGCTCATCTCGGGAGACTCCTCCGCCTGTCTACCCGACTGGATGGCCTGGGCCTTGAGGACCGTCGCGTTATCCGTCTGGTCGATTTCATCCGTGGGGAAGTAGGTTGTGTCAATGTTGGAGGTCAGGCGAGGCTCGAAAGGTGCACGGATACGGCGCAGGCTGTCAAACTCGACACCACGGAAGAAAGCATGGCTCTTGATCTCGTGCGCACCTCCACGACCAAGACGGTTCTCCGTGTTGCAAACCATACTGGTTTACGTTAGCAATCTCGTCCATCATGTCAACGCAATATCTTACCTTCGGATCAGATGCTCAGCATCAGTGCCCAATGTGATATCGTCGGGGAAGTACAGTGTCTGTCTCCAGTTGACAATCTTTCGGTACGTGTCATGGCTATCCTCAGCGCAGAACGGGGGCCATCCGACGAGACACTCGAACATGATGGTTCCCAGCGACCACCAATCACAGTCAAAGGTGTAACCATGGCCAGTAAAGATCTCAGGGGCGATGTAGTCGGGGGTTCCAACGGTCGAGTACGCCATCAATCTTCGTGATCGTCGCCAGTCGTTAATCTGAGATCGGTTGCTGACAGTGAGGTTGATCTGGTCGATGGCGACCGAGGTACGGTCACGCGGCCGGTTAGATCGCCCCTGAAGCAGCTGCTGATAGTAGTTGTTGTCATGGAGTCTATGGAAACCCGTCGACAAGCCAAAATCAGTCAGCTTGACGTGACCGCCACGATCCAGAAGAATGTTGTCGGGCTTAATGTCACTGTTTCAGAGTCAGTCAGGTTTCAGGGGGGATACCGAGGGATAGGGGTGACGCATACCGATGAATGAAGCCCAACTTGTGCACAGCCTCAATGGCAAGGACGATCTCGGCAATGTAAAACCGTGTAATGTCTTCAGAGAAGATTTCGTACTTGATGAGCATCGTCATCAAATCTCCACCGGGCAAGAACTCCATCAGCATGTAGAGGAAGTAAGAATCCTGGAAAGTGGTGTACAGCTTGACGACCCAGGGGCTGTCCGACTCGGCGAGAATGTCTCGCTCTGATCGAACGTGGGCGAGCTGGTCCTTCTTGAACATTTCCGTCTTGATCAGGGACTTCATGGCATAGACCTTGCCATCTCCCTTCTTCTGAACCAGCTTGACTTCTCCAAAGGCACCCTTTCCGATAATCTTGACCGTGTTGTAGTTTTCGGGCTTGTCCTTGGTGCGCAGGAAACGTAGGTACTGGCCTTCTTTTCTTCCAGCGGTAGACCAGAGCTGCTCGCGTCTACCAGAACCCTGGGAGGGATCCTGGAGTTTCTGCTCCAGTTCGCTCTGTCTATAACAGCACGCTTAGCTACACAGCACGAGGAAAGCAACAGAGTGTAGACCATACCTTTGGTTACGCTCGCGCGCACGCTTGACGCTGTCCTTGAAGAAGTCGGCAGCAAGCTGGGAGCATTTCTTCTGGTTGCTGTTGGCATTGGTGCCATATCGGTCGGGATTTCTCTCGGGCGCTCGCTGAAACTCCTCAACAGGAGCAGCAGGTTGGTTGGGCATGGGAGGAGCATTCATGTACCCAGAATAGGCTGGCTGCCCTGAAGCGCCGGCGGTTCTGGGACGCTGACCGGGTGAGGGCCCTCGAGCGTAAGCCTGCGCTCGAGCAGCGCCTCCGAGGTTCTGGTGGGAGAACTGGTGGGCGAGGCCGGTGTTGGGGTCGTTGGTGCCTGGGGTATTGGATCGCGGCTGATAGCCAGCAGGTTGGGCATAGTCGTTCACCGGCTGGCCTTGATACTGGGCGTATTGGTTCTGGGAAAAGTAACCCTGGGGCGCATAACCACCAGCGTAAGCCTGCTGCTGAGCCTGTAGGCCAGGCTGCTGACCAGAAGCGGGAGGGAAGACGGGCTGAGGAAAGGTCGAGGGCGTGGTGGGATAGGCGGCCCGATCCGAGGCGGTCAACCTGTCATTGCCGTTCCCAAAGTTGAGGAACAGGCGGTTATTGTTTGAATCCATCCTGTCTGAATGCGGCGTCGCGGTCGCCTCGTATCGTGCTATGCGGTATCGAGTCGAGCAGTCGGTGACGGACAGAAGACGGCGGGAAAAGAAGAAAAGGATGAGGGCGAGGTGGGAGATGGCCAACAGCCAGAGTTTCAGGGGAGGACAAAGTCCAGGGGGTTGCTTCCACTTGTGGAGGGGACGGGAGCGAGGGGCGCGGGACTGACTGAGCTAGCAGAGCAGTGGGCTGGAGTCTCTTTTGGCAACCTACCCAGGCAAAAGACTCGAGTCCAGAGCGCAACCAGCACGAGGCAACGGAGTGATGAAGAGGAGAAGAGACGAGATGGATGCGCAAGAGGGAGAGAAGGTCCCGTCGTATAGTTACCTAGGTAAGGCAGTGCTGCCGGGCTGATGACAGATGCAAGTCGGCGCCTCCTCCAGGTCGAAACGCGCAGGGATCGTCCGTGAACGTTTTGGTTTTGGCACACGACGGGAGTGTTTTTGGGGGGGAAGGGTTCCGAGGGGTCGAGGGTCCACGGGCGGCGGGCGGCCTGGACCGGGGGAGGTAACAACCCAGCAGTTGTCGGGCTGCTTGCAGTTAGGTGGTGCTCTAAGAAGCGGTGGTGGTGGCCGCTGTGACCGCTATAACTTCTCCCCGAGCCGCCAACTGCAACCATCCATCCTTGGAGCTGCACTGAATGGATGGATCCAATGCCACTGCTCGACCGCTGCCCCTGACGGCTACTGGGCAGTGATGGAGAGTCATCCGTCGACCGGCCGGAGCCAAGTTCAAATCAGGGGCTAGGATCCAGTTCCCGCCGTGATACAGACAGTAACACAGAGGCAGTGCTGGGCTGGGAATGCTTGTGGGATCCAATCTACTGACACCTATCTATAGAACCTAGGAATGGATGGATCAGATGCGACGATCGGCCGTACCCAATATAGGTGCTACAGCATGCAAGTATCCTGCAGGCAGAGACGGGATGGAACTTGGAAGGATGATGGATGCTCGTTCCCGTGGCTCACGGTCAACTATAATTATCGACCCCGGCACGTGGTGGGGAAAATAACGCGTACACACAAATCGCTCAACCCCGCCTAAGCTCCCTCTTGCACACACACATCATGGG
>RZGM01000148.1:0-55282 GCA_027886205.1 Fusarium piperis | reverse complement strand
GATTGTGTTGAAAACTGTATATCTCTTGCTGGATTGCCTTGATCTGCCCCTTGGGTATGTAATGAGGTTGAATTACTTGAATTATTATAAATTAATAATATATTTTTAATAAAATAAGATTTATTAAAGTAAAGTATTAAATATAATAATATTATAAAGCTTATTTAAATATTAATTTTAATATAATAATATTATAAAGCTTATTTAAATATTAATTTTAATATTAAAAGGTATTAGGCTTAATAACTTAATTATATTAAAAATTATTAAAGCCTTTATTATTAAAATTATTAAAATATTAATTAAGATACTTTAATCCCCTTTTTAAGTAGTATAAAGTCTAATATAAATATTAAAAATTATATATTTTTTATTAAATTACTTTAATTTATATCTTAGGTATATAATAAGATTAAATTACTTAAATAATTAAGTTAATTTTTTAAATATTTAATAAAAGTTATAAAATTATAATAATTATTTAAATATTTATTTTATATAAAAGTATTAAATTTCTTAATAAATAAAATATATTTATATATAGCTAGAAATAATAATAAAAAATATTAATATTATAAAAAAAAGTAAATAATTAAATAATTTATATATAAAGAAAGTATTATTAATAGTAATAAAGGTAAAAATATAATAAAATAATATTATTAATTCTTCTCTCTCTTTAAACCTCTTTTAAGAAATTTTACTAACTAAGGCCCTTCTTAGCTAGACCTTCTTTTTTCCTAGATCAATATTATCCGTCACCCATATAGTATTTACTATTCTTATAACTTAGAAAATACGCCCTTGCATGCGCCTTTCCCCAGTTGAACAAGAGTGCTCTTCGTCCTCATATATGCTTGAATTCCCTCATGGCCATTCTCCAACCCAATGCCGCTCATTTTCCATCCGCCAACTGGCATCTCCGCTGGAGATTCACCCCAAGTATTGATCCATGTGATCCCAGCATCTAGCTTCTGGATCACCTCCTGTGCCAGTCCGACGTCAGAAGACACAACGCCCGCGGCAAGTCCCATTGGCGTGTCATTGGCGCGGCGAATCAGCTCTGGCAGCCACTCCTCGCGAGATCGATCTTGGGTCTTGTAAGGCAAGATGCACATCACTGGTCCAAAGATCTCTTCACGAGCCACTCGCATGTCATCGGTGCAGTTGGTAAAGATGACGGGAGGAACCCAGAATCCATTTGCCGTTGGGAGTACACTCTGGGCATCCTTTGATCCATCATAGAGCACCTTGGCTTTATCGACAGACCGGCCGTGCTCAATGTACATTTTAACCTTCTCCTGCTGGGCAGCACTGACCATGGGGCCAAAGTTTGTCTTCTCGTCTCGCGGAAGACCCATCCGAACTCCATCTCGGGCCCGTTGGATGAGAGCCTGCTCGACGCCGCTCAGCAGGCTATCAGGAACGAAAACTCGAGTGCCATTGGTGCAGACCTGGCCCGTGGAGAAGAAGTTGGCAACCATTGCAGTATCAGCAGCTTCATCCACATCGGCATCAGGGAGAATCACAAGTGGACTCTTTCCCCCGAGCTCCATAGTGATACCCTTCATGTCTCCTGCCGCCTGGCCAGCGACCTTGCTGCCTGTGCTGACCTGGCCAGTGAAGCTCACTTTGGCGATACCACTGTGTGCTACAAGGGGAGCTCCGACCGCAGGACCGTCGCCGTAGACGACGTTGAAGACACCCGGGGGCACACCTGCCTCGATATAAAGCTGGGCTAGTGTGTTGGCGTGTAGAGGAGTGACCTCGCTGGGTTTATAAACCATGCAGTTTCCAGCAGCGAGGCATGGTGCAGACTTCCACAGGGCAATCTGGATCGGGTAGTTCCAAGCACCGATGCCGGCGCAGACTCCGAGGGGCTCATGTGTAGTAAGGACGAAGGCGTCAGCACGGAGACGAGTGTTCTGACCCGGGAAGCTGCCAGCAGCCAAATGGGCATAATATTCGAGAACATCGGCGCCAGTGACGACATCAACGGTGGATGTCTCTGACCATGCTTTTCCGGTGTCAAGCGTCTCTGTCAGAGCTAATTCATCGTTGCGCTCGCGCAGGATGGCCGCCGCCTTGAGGAGGATGGCAGCACGACGTGGTGCAGGGGTTTGCGACCACGCAGGAAAAGCCGCGTGGGCAGCAGCAATTGTGTTCTCTAGTTGAGAGGGAGTTGTAGTATAGATTGTCGCGAGAGGCTTCCCAGTGCTTGGATCGACTGAAGTGAATGTATTGGATCGGGACGATGACTCTGGCTGGGGCCGGCCTGAGTGGAATGTGTGAATCTCGGTGGACAGTGTCATGATGACTTGAGGTGTGGTAAAGGAATTAATTGATCGGCAAGAAAACGGGGGATTGGGGGATTGAGCTCCTCTATTGCAGACACAAAGCTCGTGGGAAGTGTGCGGAGATGTCGTCTCAAGAATTGGATGGCGGCGAAGGGCGATGTAAGTAGGCCAAACTCATTCACGAGCACAGATGCTAAGCTGTGGTGGGGGGGTAGGCATGAGGATGGCAGTGCTCCACCAACGGGGTCGGAATACCTTTCAGCAGGAGACAGGTACTTGGAGCATGACGTGGGCGTTAGTCACTCGCACTGGCCAATCAAGGTTGCGCCACGAGCCAAGGGTGAGTGGGAGGACCAGGTCGACTGTCTTCATGGCGACGGGCGATTGGAGGCAAGTGTGAAAAGTTTGAGGACCCAATGCTTGAGCCTTGAAATACGCTGATACCTCGGCATTAATACAACGTGTAGAAGCGACAGTCCAGGTCAATCAACGCCAGGTCCTGCCAGGTCGGCGTGGAAGCTGGCAACCAACAGGGAGCAGCACCAACAACATGAAAGGCACAGTACCTGCCAAGCGCAGGAGGGTACCCGTTGGAAACCGCATATACAGTGCGAACTTGGTTGGGGAAATCTCCAAGCCCGGGCCGGGTGGAGGGACTCGGCCCCACCCGAGGTAACTCTGGCCGCAAAACATCAGGCCATTCTTCATTTAGCGAGAGGGATATATCGACAAAAAGAAAGGACAATCCTTCACTACGACCCCCAGGCCAGGAGATTCGGTGCAGCTTACATCGGTTCGCAGGGGGGAAGAATTGTCGCCCAGGATTTGTTGGCAGTGCTGAAGAACTAGTGTTCGAGTTGATGGCTGCGCAAAATGCGCCGCTAGTGGTCAAAAGCGGGGTCGCAGGTGGACCTGTTCACGTCATTGCTCTGGAAGCTCCCCAACTACCGGCACAGTGCTAGCGCGATGCAGATAGCACTGCTGTGTCTTATCGCTGTATCTTTCCAGAAAAACAAGGTCTGTGGGAAAGTAAAGATTGTCAGGCCGAGCAATTGTTGGAACGATTACTCGACTCAATTGAAGACTTCGCAGCGTGAAAGAGGAAAGAAACGAGAAACTAATCTTAGTCCACAGGCTGTCCCCATGCAGAGCCATTAGGTAGCTTGGGAACGACGGCTATCGTAGACAAGCAAAGGGGAAACAAATCCCATCCCTAAAAAGATATGTTCGATACGATGATGCTACCGTGGGGCTAGAGAAGAAAAGAAAAACCACGGCAATGGCGATCGAGGCAAAGAACGACGACCCCAGCCAATCAGCACGGCCCCGCACTCAATCTTTCAGATTCTCGATCTGACGGCTACCCCATACGCGCTTTCCCTAATCAGTATGCTGAGCAACATCCCAAACTTGGCGTCCTGCACGGCACATGGCAAAATTGGTTCGGGTGGAGAAATCCCCCGTCCCTGCAGCATGGAAATGAGCTTGACGGAGAGGCGAGAAGGAGAAAACACTTCCTGCTTTGATCAGCCCTGGTCCCTGGATGGATCTCAGACGCTACCCAGCCAATCATGCCGTCCCAATCCAGTTGGGTCAAAGGATGTCGGGGCTGGAGGCCCATGGCAACACCATGATATCTGTGATTCGGGGCCACGCGCTCGATGGCCACCACTTGCGAGGCTGTTGATGCATCACGGATAACGGCGGGCATACTCCGTACTCCGGGTCTTTGACCCTTGAAACTAGCGGCATGCGGGATGTTCCACCGGCAAACCAGATACCAGGGTGTGGTCCTGTCGATATCGACGCTGACCTCCGGCGAGATAACCGGAAGGGCCTTAGTTGGCAGGCATTTCAGATGGCTAGATGGAAGGGAAAACCTCCCGCTCATTGTTGCAAGTTGAATAGTTAGCATATACTCGAGATCACCCAACTCCGTAGCTCTTCCGGTGCCATCTCCACGCCGGATCCGGCCAGCGGAGACTCTTTTCTCCAGTTTTCGCCGACTGCGCCGTGCCCGCCCCGCTCCATCGCCCTCAATCCCTCAACCAACGTCCGTTGAGGACGGTAATTAGCTCAAGGCTCCAGGGCACAACCATCCGCGGAGGCTGACGCCGACGGGTAACTCGCCGGAGTCCGGTCATGTTACTTCCAGAATGACCGGGGGTGCTATTGAAATTGTCCCCTTGAACGGGGTTGCGTGTTTTGTTTGTGCTCCGAGAGATGGGTAGACAATGTCCGAGGACCGATCCCAGCCTCTTCTAGCCAGGCACCACCAATTACGTAGGGCCAGTGCACCGAGCAAGCAGCAATTCAGAGTTTCGACTGACATCAATCGTCGTCTTTGCCTTGTTTCCTCTCCTCGGGGGTGCCGGTTCTGAGTCGGTGAAGAGCTTGCTAGGCCTTTTACCCCTGCCCGCCGAGGACCCGCTCTCCCTTGTCCTCCCATGGTAGACCAGCCAAGTTTCTCTCGCCGCCGTCGCCGCCGCACGTCTTGGTGTTTTCGCTCCACCCGCCATCATGACTAGCGCTCGTAAAAACAGCCTTGCTCACGCTGGCCGGCTTCTGCCAATCAAATGCGCACACTCTGCTCTAGAGGTACTTGTTGTCGCCAAAAAGGTACTTCCAGAGATCCTTCGAAATCTTGATCATGACTGTGTCAACACTGTATAGCGTGCTTCGCGACCCTGACGCCCGCATTCATCGGTCGGAACCCCACCGTAAGCTTGAACTCGTTCCTTTCAAAAGATCTTGATCTCCTCATCTTTGAGCTTCGAAAGCTTCTAATCTTGTGCTTCAATTCACTCCTCATCCTCAGTTTCTTGGGTTTGCGCTGTTCACCTTGACCAATTCCCCCAACAGCAGCTTTGCGCCTTGATTGAAGCTTCACAAGCTAAACTTTGAACCATCTGAACTTTTGCTTCCTGAGCTTCTCACTCGCTTCGACATGACGACCCAGATTCTTCCCGCTTCCGCCAGCTCAGCCTACGACTACATCATTGTCGGCGGCGGCACGGCTGGTTGCGTCTTGGCTTCCCGCCTCTCCTCCTACCTCCCCGAGCGCAAGGTTCTTATGGTCGAGGCTGGCCCCTCCGACTTCAACCTCAACAACGTTCTCAACCTCCGAGAGTGGCTCAGCCTCCTCGGCGGTGACCTCGACTACGACTATGGCACAACTGAGCAGCCCAATGGCAACAGCCACATTCGGCACTCTCGCGCCAAGGTTCTCGGTGGTTGCTCTTCTCACAACACCCTAATCTCCTTCCGTCCCTTCCGTCATGACATGGACCGATGGGTTGCCCAAGGCTGCAAGGGTTGGGACTTTGAGAACGTTATGCGCCATGTTGACAACCTTCGCAACCAGCTGAACCCCGTCCACCCTCGTCACCGTAACCAGCTGACCAAGGACTGGGTCAAGGCCTGTTCCGAGGCCATGGGCATTCCCGTCATCCATGACTTCAACCACGAGATCAGCGAGAAGGGCCAATTGACCCAGGGCGCTGGCTTCTTCTCCGTCTCCTACAACCCCGACACTGGCCGTCGCAGCAGCGCTTCGGTCGCATACATCCACCCTATCCTCCGCGGTGATGAGCGACGACCTAACCTGACTGTCCTCACCGAGGCCCATGTCTCCAAGGTTTTCGTCGAGAACGATGTCGCTTCTGGTATCGCTGTTACTCTCAAGTCTGGCGAGAAGCACGTCCTCCATGCCCGCAAGGAGACCATCCTGGCTGCCGGTGCTGTTGACACTCCTCGCCTGCTCCTTCACTCTGGTATTGGCCCCAAGGCCCAGCTGGAGGGTCTTGGTATTCCTGTTGTCAAGGACATTCCCGGTGTCGGCGAGAACCTCCTCGACCACCCCGAGACCATCATCATGTGGGAGCTCAACAAGCCTGTTCCTGCTAACCAGACCACCATGGACTCAGACGCCGGTATCTTCCTCCGACGAGAGCCCACTAATGCCGCTGGCAACGACGGCGATGCTGCCGATGTCATGATGCACTGCTACCAGATCCCTTTCACTCTCAACACCGAGCGACTTGGATATCCCGTCATCAAGGATGGTTACGCCTTCTGCATGACCCCCAACATCCCTCGTCCCCGCTCCCGCGGTCGCATCTACCTGACCTCGGCCGATCCTACCGTCAAGCCTGCCCTTGACTTCCGCTACTTCACTGACCCCGAGGGATATGATGCTGCCACCCTGGTCCACGGTATTAAGGCTGCTCGCAAGATCGCTCAGCAGAGCCCCTTCAAGGAGTGGCTCAAGCAGGAGGTCGCCCCTGGCCCTAAGGCTCAGACTGATGAAGAGATCAGCGAGTATGCTCGTCGTGTCGCCCACACCGTCTACCACCCCGCTGGTACCACAAAGATGGGTGATATTGAGCGCGACGAGATGGCCGTCGTTGACCCCGAGCTCAAGGTTCGCGGCATCGGCAAGCTGCGCATTGTCGATGCTGGTATCTTCCCTGAGATGACCACCATCAACCCCATGGTGACCGTGCTCGCCATTGGTGAGCGGGCTGCCGAGCTCATTGCTGCTCAGGAGGGCTGGAAGCCCAAGCATGCCCGCCTGTAGATGGTCGGGAGAGTGGGTAGCGCGATGCCTGTATAGGCCTCTCGGAACGACGGCGTATGTATGGATACCAGGTGTTTGTATGATTTAATGATTAGCGCATGGATTCTGCGACAGATAACAGCCATGGAGAGTATGATACGGCACAGGAATGCCGCCAAAGAGGCATTATTGCCAGCGTCGTTTGTTAGATAAATTCCAAATCTGTTTTGAGAACAACTGTCGGAAGTCTTTGACCCGATCCCGTGCGGCGGTGATGTTTTGCAGTGCTCTCAGTGGCTCGGGTAAGAAACCACCAGCCTGACGTAACCATTGGCCCAAGCTTTGGGTCAGCACCGAAATAAGTTTGGCCGAGGGGATGGAATGGTAGGTGGAACGCCGGGCCGACGAGTCTGTCCCAGTAGAGCAAGGTCTTAATTACACCTTAATCAAACCCGAAGCAACTGGATGCGAAAAGGTTAGTCACGACGAAGATAGATAGCAGTTTCCGATATAGATTAAGATGGTGAACGATTCTGAAAGGACCCGGATCTTCGGGTTCCCTGCGTGATGCATCGCTTGTGGGATGGGATTCCCAGGGATCGACAGAAAATCAGAGATTAGGAACCACGGCCCAAAGCTGCCATCATAGAACACCATGTGATTGATCGAATGACATGCATCATACGGAGGATTGCATGCCACCTTCTTTCCGAGCCCTGTCTTGTATGCCGTTGCTTGAATTCGTGGGAGGTGGTAGACGAGTAACCCTGCAGAAGGGTCGAGATCAGAAGGTCGAGATGGATGCTCGCGACGGGAACGAGATGCGAGTGAGGCGAGTGGCTCGATCTTGTCGGTGATGCCGCTTATTCTTCGGCAATAAAGTGGAAAAGCACGGCTGCGCGACGAATCTAAGAACGGAAGTGGCAAACTCATGGATCGTGGCCCGGAGAGCCGTACCTTCATAAGGCCTGGAACAGGAAAGATGTGGGGATCTACCGGGATTTTCGGGGCGGAGCGTCTTGGACCGAGTGGATGGTTTGGCGGATGTCAGGGCCGAAGCGTGCTTCGAGATCCACTCATCCCGCCCTCACGGCGTTTGTTCAAGGTCCATCAGCATGGGGCCCCTCTAGAACAGAGATAAAGCATCCGCGGAGGCAGCGGGAGAATGACCTGCTCAGAGACCCGGTCCGCCCAGCCGTCTGCTAAAGGAGGCCCTCGCTGAATGGGGCCAGGCGTTTTTTGAGTGAGCTTTATAGAAGCAACCGCTGCAAGCTGATGAAGGATGGCGCGCGTTGGCTTCGGTCCTTGGTTTTCGATCCTTGGTCCATGAATTGATTCGAGTTGATCCAGTTCAATATCCCCATGGAGGCAATACTCAGGCTGCACGAGGTTCTTATTTCTTTCCTTCTGTTAAACCGTTAACAAGCATAGGCGCCTCTCCACGACCAACACTCGAACGCCAGACAGCTTAGTTACCCGTCGGCTTGCACATCAACAGCACTATTTTGCACATCGTTTTCTAGAAGGGACAGCATTGGCGACCCAAGTCATGGCTACACCATCAGTTGACCTGCCTCCACCATCTGACGACGAGGTTGCAGTGTCCATGCTTGACCATGCTCCAGGTCTAGCGTCCGCGATTGGGGTAGCGGCAGTGGCAGCCGTGGCTGGACACCAAGTTCTTGGAGGTGGGCTTCCCCAGAGCATTGACGGCGATTTGTGTCACAAATCATGCGACGGCAACGACAGTGACGGCAGGGAAAAAGAAGAAGACGACAAGGGGCGACAGCACGACGAGGAGAAGAGGAGGAGGAGGAAAAAGAAGAGAAACTTCCGCGAAGAAAATCAGCAAAAGGGTCTAAGAGAGGCCCAAGAAAAATGGGACGCGGCAACAGCCATGGTTGCAGTAAGAACGGAGGTAGGAGCGGAGGCGATTCCGGGGAATGTCGCCCGAGCAGCAAGAGGAGAAGGAGGAGCTGGACTCGGAGCTGGAGCTGAAGAGCCTGAAGGGGTCCTTCCGTCGCCTAGAAAAGGCACTGATTTGGCAGGCCAACAGGTCAGAGCTGTACTTTCCCGCTCCCACCTGGGTCGTTCAACCCCCTCATCCCCAAGCTTGGGCTCCCTCTCGGTCACAAGCTCGTACCATCTCACCAACACAAACACCAACAATCTTAGCAACTACACACAAGGCGGCCGCATTACAAAGCCGCGACATCGCGCCTCTCTCTCAGCATCAATTGCAGCGTCTCTCACAAGCGCCGTTGCTGCCGCTGACACCGCCAAATTCACTTACGGAGCAAAGGTTGCCGTGACTCTAGCAGCGACAACAGCTACAATGGTGGGGAATCCTGCAAGCACCACTACGACGACCACGGCCACGGCCTCACCAAAGCCAAAGCACAACGGATTGCCGACTTTACAGACGACGTCCAAGACCACAGCGTCTACTCCTACCGGTACCACTACCAACTCTACGGCTAGGGAGTCTCCTGTGCTCTCTTTCTGGGGTCCCGAGCCCATTGCGCTGCCTTCGCGTTTCGCTCGCATCAAGCGCAACCTCATTCACGGGCACGAGGCCGAGCTCGAAGCCAGCTGGACTCGACTTATTACTGCTCTCCGTGACGAGGTTAGCCGTATCGAAGATCTCGGCGCTCACTTGATTCCCTCAATTGAGTTTTCTGACATCGACGATGAAGCCCAGACTGCCCGCTTTGGCCATGATCTGAAGCGTTACGGTGTCGGAGTCATTCGCAAGGTCGTTCCACGAGCGGATACTGATACTGCAGTCTGCGAGACGGTCGATTACCTCGATAGCAAACGCCACATAAAAGCGCTCCAGCACGACCCGGCATGCTTCGACTTCTTTTGGACCCCGGCCCAAGTCCGCTCACGCGCGCATCCTAACGTCCTCAGCGCCCAGCGTTTTATGATGGGTTTATGGGAAACAGGTCCAGATGATCAACTTGTCACTAGGCTACCTATTACCTATGTCGATCGCATTCGAGTGCATGGCAACACGGAAAACCAGTCCAACGGTCTCAACGTGCCACCTCTTGAGCCCCCGCAGTCCGCCGACGACTGGATTCAGGCTCTGCAGTCTTCGGCCGGGATCATTGCTCAGGTTGACAATGGCTCTCTGGAGCGCTGGGAGCCTGATGGCTATCAACATGCAGGGACCTACAACCATATTTTCCACGGCCGCTGGGAAGACCATGATCCATGGGAATGCACCAGCCGTACCTCTGTGACGACAGATCTTTATAATGGTTATGGTGCCTGTACTATTTTCCGCATGTTCCAAGGCATCCTAGCCCTTTCTACGGTCGAGCCTGGCATGGTGCGTCTGCTACCATCTCCCAAGCTGGCAACAGCGTACTACCTGCTCCGTCCATTCTTCACCACCAAGAACCCTCCCCCTGAAACGCGCAGTGGACCTGAGTGGGACGCCTATTTGGCTCCTGAGAACTGGCAACTGCAACGGGACCCCGACTCTATCATTCACGGAGCTGTCCCGGGCCATGCACAGAGAATCACCGAGACCTGGCACCCGCACTTACATTTGAGAGGTAGCATGATCACATTACCCACGCTACAGCCCGGCGACTACATTTTGTGGCACCCCGACCTCCCATACTATCTCTCTAGCAACAACTATGGTCTCAAAACGCCCAGTGGGAGCAACAGCGAAGTCAGCATGCTTGTGTATATGCCAGCAGCTCCTCTCACACAAACAAACGCACTATACCTGGCCCGACAGAGAAAGGCGTTCCAAAGAGGCCACCCTGGTCCTGACTTCGACTCCACTGGGAGGGGCATAGTTGAAGAAGACTCCGATACGCGACCTGGAGAGAAGGAGATTGCCGACGTCGGTGGCCCGGCCGCATTGCAGGCCATGGGCCTGGCTCCTTGGGAAGTTGCTGGAACCCGTTCTGGATCGCCACCCAGCGACAAGGCAAAATCCAAGGATGAGGAGGACGTGGATATGGATTCTGAGACCAGAAGCCTGATGAGCGCTTCCTCAATCTCACGAGCCGAGGCCGAGGTTGTGCGTCTGGCCAATATCATCCTTTTCCCGGACCGGTCAATGATGGGATACTCTGTTTAAATAATGGACATGCACCAGAAGAAGATTTTCCCCTTTGTCATATCTTTTCTTTGTTGTTTGCCATGGCATGTTCACGAGCCGTGGATCGCTATGGAAATGAGTTGGATATCGGTCGGAATGCATCCCACGGAGTTGAGGAATTGATTGTTCACGGAAGATAGACACTTACAGTCGTTGCGTCTAATATTTGACTGAATAAAGAGGCGAATTTCCATTTTAAACGATGAAAAGATCTAAGCCCAAGATCACCTGTAACGCCATATCCTCAACGCCTCTCTATCCCATATTCTTATCCCATCATTCAGCACTTTCATCAAAATACCCAACAATATCCGACACCAAGCAGACAGCCTCGTCTGGCGATACCTGCTTGCGTGATCCAAATACACCAATATCTAGCCGTGTGCCATGAATTGAAGCCTCGATATCTATGGCTAACTGTGAAAATGACTATCAGTAACAAATCTTGTTGATGGTACTTCTGTAGGGTAACATACCGGAATGTCATTTCTGACGGTGTTCTGTTGGAGCCAACCGTAGCCTGGATACGATGAAGGCTCATTTCTGGCTCCGTCAAGCGCTTCAGCAGGCAGCACCCTGACGGAGTTCTCGGTGGATTCTATGTCGTCAGGGAGACTGAGGAAGTTCACAAAGGAGTATAGCTCAACACCGGTCCACTGCGAAATCTCCCAAAGGCCAACATCTGCCCGCCCATTCGAGACGATGAGATGAATGTCTTTCTGAATGGATTCTGCAATAGTTGTTAAGGACTGACCGATGGGTGCCTCTACCTTTAGCGGGATGAGATTCAATGTTGGGTAAGTCGGAGGAAGATCGTGGTCGACAGCTCGATTGGCAAGGTACATGCCGAACACGATGGACTCAGTTGAAGCGCAGTCACTTCGCAAGGCGAGAGCCTTGGCATATGCCGCGAGGAACAGAGATTGGATAGATACGCCGGTTTGAGACGCCAGTTTCCGAATGTGAGCGATGTCGGAGACGGCAGACTTTTGCAAGTGTGATACTCGCTCTTGGATATTGGCTGATGACTCGACCTGATCCTTTGCTAGAGGCGCGTCCTGCAGGTAATTCGTCCAGAAGTCTTTCCTGGCGTTCCTGGCCGTGTCGGTGGATTGACTGACTGCAAAGTTTCTCCACTGTGAAAAACCCTTGTTGAGTTCGGTAGGTGTCCCTTGAAGGAGCTCAGAGAGTCGTTGCAAGAGCGAAGGGAGAGCGACTCCGTCGTAAAGAGCATGATGGATCTTCAAGCGGAAGAGCCGGGCCTCGCCGTCTTGTTCCGCGACATGGGCGCTGACCAATGGCTCAATAACATCAGTTTGTTCATCGCCTGGCCCAGATGCTGAAAGCGGAATTCGGTGATTCTTGAGGATAACTTGCAAGAAGGGGAGTGTAAGAGAGCCCGTGGCAATAAAGCACGTCCGCAGGAGAGGGGACTCGGAAACGAGACTATCCCAAGCTGTCTGGATGTCTTCGACACCAAACGACTTGTTGATTCGGCAGGGAAACTCGGGATAGAACACTGAGCCTTCAGCATTCTGCCAGGCACTCAACATGTACACCTGCATTGGGAGCGCAGGAAGCACTTCAACTTCCTTCTCTGGAATGTTGTGGTCGCTGAGGAGCTTGCGCACGTCGATATCCTTCGGTGGTACCCAGCTTTCAGAATTTGCGGGAACCTGTGCTCCGTTTGTCGATGCACTCTTCGCCTTGTCGCCCATCTCGGAGATGTTTGCAGCTTTAATGAGATCCTGAGGCCGAAGATTGATGCCTCTCTTCCGAAGAAAAGATGAAACCTTGATTGCACTGATCGAGTCAAGTCCGAGATGGTAGAGGCTGTCCGACAACTTGATGGAGGGAATTGGGACGTTGGAGACTTGATGAAGAATCTCACGAATCTCAGTTGAAGTCTGGTCCCAATGTTCGACTCCGACGGACAATTCTTCAGCCAAAGGAGAAATATCGAGGCTAGCGGTGTCCTTGAGGGTCATAGCAGACATTCCACAAATAGAGACACCTCTTTCTTCGAAGGACAGGATATCCGAAGCACTTGACTTCATCAGGAACTCCATGATGTTGTCAAGTGTTGACATCAGTTGTTCCGGAGATCCTGCCAAACTGTACTGGGGTTGATAGGCAATTCTCCAGACCAGCGCATCAGACATGGCCTCGGCTTCCACGCAAATCGGGTACTCGGTAGCTGATGATCCATCAATAGACTTCAACAGAACCTGACCTTGGTCGTTGTCGGATGATGGAGACCTTTGGAGGATGAAGAGAGTATTGAAGAGGCCATGTCCACCAACACTTGTCGCCAACTGTGCTTTGCGGAGTGGATAGTGTTGAAACTCTCGAATGTCGCCCATGTTCTCTTCTAGGTACTGGAGAAATTCTGAGGGCGAACCATGCAAGATACAACGAAGCGCAACGGTATTCATAGTCGGGAACGCGAGGTTGTCAGCTCCATCAAAGTCCCGTCCAGACATGATGATGCCGAATGTGACATCGAGACTCCTTGTCTGATGAGCCAGCGTAATGGCCCAACAGGCCTGGCACAGGGTTTGGAGGCTGATGGAAAGGTTTTTGCAGAGGGTATTGATTTCGACGAGGTTGATAGTTGACTTGAACTCCCGCCTTTGCAACTTATCTGTAGCTGGAGGAGAGCCAGACTCTTGCTTGGAGATGAGTGTAGGTGAAGCGCCATCCAAGTATTGCATCCAGAACTCCTGGGCCTCGAGGCTGTCGGACTTGGAGATTCTCGCAAGGAATGGTTCCACAGCCGGCTGCGACACCTCCCTTCCCTCGTAAATGGCTTGAAGATCTTGGAATAGCAAGCTTAGAGACCATCCATCATAGAGTGCATGAGCCATGGAGAGGATAACAAGTCTTCGGAAACCAAGAGTCGCCAGTCGCAGTTGGAACAGATTGCTCTCGCCATGCCCTGACCTGGCAAGTTCCTTTGCGGAGGAGGTGATGCGATTCACATCACTCAATTCCTGCAATGCCACCATGCCAATGTTTATGTCCGATGGCTTCGACACAACTTGACAATATGTCACCTCGAGGTTTTGGTTGTCGATCTCAAAGAACCCTGTCCTCAAAATCGGAGTACGGCGTACAAGTTCTTTCCAGGCCATCAGGAGCTGATCGGTGTTCACGTTCTCCGATACCTCGAGGACATCGTGGTTGAAGTATGACTCGTAATCGGACTGGATCATTCCTGCGACCATCGACTCTTGGAGATGGGTCGAGGGTAGGACAGACTCAACAGTCCCCAGGTTTAGACCAGAGCTTTCGAGATGTTGCCTCAGACGATGCTTGGTGTTCTCCAGGAAGTCTTCTTCCGCATGGTTTGGCGAATCAACAGAAGCAAGGTTGCCCAGTTCGGTGATCATTCTGGCAATCGTCTGGCAGCGCATGATTTGCGACGGCGGAAGACTGATGCTTCTCTTCTTGAGTTTTGCCGAGAGTTTGATGACATCAATACTATCCAGGCTGACTTCCAGAACCGAGACTCTCTCAGTGACGTCCGAGGTTGCAACATTGGCCAGCGTGGCAATTTCTTCTTGTATAGCTCGAGCCTCTTGTGTCCATTCAAACTTGCTCTCATCCGCAGGTGCTGTGAGAGCATTCCCAAGGGATACGCCATTGCTGGGCGATTCTTGGAAATCAAGGGAGAGCACTTCACTATCCGGGGATGATGCCATAAGCTCGGCATCGCGTTCGACCTCATCAAGTATCTCGTTCAACTTTGACGAGGTTGCAATGTGTCCTTGTGCGACAAGTGTGAATCGAAGCTTGCCTGACCGCGTATACACAGCTTCGAGCGCGAGAGGGTAGTCAGGGCTGAAGTGACCATCAACAACGTCCCAGGCCAGATTCTCCTCCTGGGTGGGCTCAATTTGGTAGGTGAACAGGTTGTCAAACAACGCCTTTCCGTTCGAGCACCACTTCTGGATGTTCTTGAGAGAAACGTGCTGAAACTCGAGGACTGAAGCGTTGAACTCGTGGCATCGTCGGACCAGAGCTGTCCATGTCTCCTGTGGGATTGCCTTCCGGTAGAATGGAACGGTATTGAACAATGGGCCGATGGTATACTCGACATCTTCAAGGCCAATAGCTCGTCCAGAGACAATGACACCAATGGTTGGCTGGCCGAGGCAGAATCTTTGCAGCGCAGAACTCCACAAAGCCATCACCACTGCTTGCAAGGTGACATTCTGAGACGAACGCATCGCCTCTAATCCCTCCGTAGGGATTTCGCGCACAGCAGTGATGGCCGTTTCCGGCATCTCCTTTCCAAACTCGGGGATCGGTGTGAAGGACCAGCCTTGGAGATTATCTTCCCAGAATTGTCTGTAACTGTCGTGCCTGAGCAGCGGGCCGTGGCTGAGTGCTTCCAAGAAGGGTGAGCCGCGAGGTATGTCCCTGTGGGAGTAAACAGCAGCAAGTCGGTCCATCATGAGGTCGAAACTGTTTCCATCGTAGAGAGCATGGAAGATGTGGACAATGAGAAGTCTAGACGTTGGCGTCTCAACATATGTGAGCAGCAGTGGTGTGCGGATGAGAGATCTATTCTGCTCAATCCAGTCCTTGTTTTGCTCTGCGAGGAACCCTTCAACAAGTTCAGAATTCTCGAGAGTATGTTCTCGCCAGGGGAATTTCCGTCTTGTTAGAGAAGCCTGGACAAACCCGTCGGTTGTGGGAACAAAGGCAGTTCTCAAGATAGCTTCCGACTCGATCAGGTCCTCCCAGGCCCTCCGTAACAGGCCTACCGAGGTACCATGATGAAGGTTTAGCTCGAAAGTATTGAAGTAGACACCACGTTGGTCGTTGGTCATGGACCTGGAGATGATACCTTGTTGTAGAGGTGAGCAAGGAGCAATGTACTCGATGTCTGCGGGCTTCACGCCTAGACTTCGACACACAAGACCACGATATCTATGTCCAAATGCCCGAATGGACTGCTTCACTTCCCGAACAAGTTTGTCCTGTTGGGTAGAAACGTCCTTGGCCAGAGAATTGGCAAGATCGCCAATGACAGGATTCTTTAGAAGAAGAGCCGGGGAAGCTGATTTGAAACCACGGGACTTGAGGAGGGATGACAATCGTAGTGTAGTAATTGAATCCACGCCGACATCAAAGATACTTGTGGATGAGGATAGATCCCCCTTGTCGACATTGCTGAACTCTGCGATGACCTCGAGTAACTTGTGCATCGTGTCCTGGGCGGCTCGGGATATGGGAGCAGTCGAGGCGTGGGATAATTGCATGAGCCTCTCTGGGGACAACTCAGCAAAGAGCCTCTTGAGATCCTTAATCTCAGCCTTATTGTTCGGGGAAAGCGGAATATAAGGCAGTGAGAAGATGTAGGTCGGTACCATGTATCCTGGGAGTTTTGCGCGACAAATCTCCTTCGCTTGAGCACCAAGACCCTCTTCATCCTGGAGGATTTCGAGAGGCCCTTTGGTCGACTGCTTTCCAACAACAAAAGACACGAGAACATCTTTACCGCTCGTGCCGTGTCGAGTGACTATGGTAGCCGCGTCTTGCATGTCATCAATACCAGTGCGAATCGTATGTGTGATCTCGGCGATTTCGAGTCGTTGTCCACGAAGCTTGACCTGGTCGTCGGCTCGACCGAGGAAATCAAAGCAGCCATCGTGCAGCATGCGTACGAGATCTCCAGTCCTGTAGACTCTCTCGCCAAACTCTGGGAGAGTCGGGAATCGCTCCTCTGTGAGCTCGGGTCGGTTCAGGTATCCCTTGCCGACGAGCTTGCCTGATACGCACAGCTCGCCAACACCACCACGGAGAACTGGGGTGTTGGTGTTCTGTCGGAACACGAATGAACCAACGTTGAGGAATTGTTTTCCGATATTACTCGGACGGCCAGTAATGGGAACACGTTGAAACATTGTGACGCCGATAGTTGCTTCTGTTGGACCATAGGCGTTGTAAATGACTGCTTTAGGTCCCCAAGCGTCCAGGATTTCCTGCTTGAGCTGCTCGCCTCCGGTGATGAAGACACCACGGCAGAGGCTTGGAACCTCGTCCGGATGTGTAAGCCGAGCCAGACTTGGGGTGAGGTCAATGTGCGTAATGGCGAGTCTGTTTATGGTCGCTGTCAAATCGTCGAGAATGAGGTCCTTGGGGGCTGCAACGACGGCGATTCCTACAGACCAACTCCAGTATTGCTCAAGAACCGAGACGTCAAAATGGAGAGCTGCAAATTGCAACCACCGTGAGTGATCGTCCCAGTGTCCTTTGAAAAGGTCCTGGAAGGCCATCATCGCTTGGACCGCGTTCTCATGCGTAATCTCGCAACCCTTGGGGGTTCCTGTAGTACCAGATGTGTAAAGACAGTAGCAGGTATCTGATGGAGTAGCAGTCGGCTGAAATTCCAGCTGGCCATTGTCTATTGCCTCCAAGGCATGCTGGTCAATCTTGACAATGGTAGCATCTGTCTCAAAGTCCAGGGTCTCAGGGTTTGTTGTAAGCAGACAGGGGGCCTTGGAATCACTCAGGATGAACTCTTTCCTTGCCTTGGGCACTGTGGGATCGAGAGCAACAAAGGAGCAGCCCGCTTTCAGTATGCCTAAGATGGAGAAATAGGCCTCGGGGCATTTGTCGAAATGAATAGCGATGATGCTGCCGGCGGCGGCCTGGCTGTGCAGCATGTTTGCCACCTTATTTGCCATACAATCGAGCTGCTGATAGCTCCATTGCTGCTTGACGGGAGCTTCCCTATTGAATCCTGACACAAACTCAAGGGCGAGTTTCGTCGGGTGGGAAGTTGCTCCCATCTCCACGAACTGATGAAGCAATTGCACGGGTGCTTCGAGAGTTGGTGCGGTCGCAGGGAGCACAGAGTACAGGCTCCTTGACTGTTGCCAAGCATCATCTTCGTCCCCAGCGATGTCGCAAGCGATGTGAATCAACGATGCATCGAACTGTTCTGCCAGGAGCTTTGCTTGCTCTTGCGGAAGGATGTCACTGTAGTAAGTGATGCAAAGTCGGACCTGGTCGTTCTGTACTGGCTCAATCTCCAAAGAAACTGGATATTCCACCATCGCTTCATCTTTGACAAGTCGCCAAGGTACAGATGATGATTCTGTGTCTGGCATCTTCTGATAGGCAATGAGTGTATCAAAGATGGGACCAGCTGGGTGGCCGAGCCACTTCTGAACTTGACTGAGCGAAGAAAACTGATGCTTGTGGAGGTGCTGGTTGTACTCCATCATGTAATTCACCAGCTCAGTATTGGACGACACATTGCTCGCCACGATCGGAACTGTGTTGAGGCAGGGGAATGGGGCATCTTTGGTTTCATCCGCTGTCCTGCCAGAGAGTGCCACCCCAAAGACCACGGAATTCTCGCCCAAGTAAGAGGCCAAGACCCGGGTCCACGCTGCTTGAATGGCTGCTTGAATTGTGATGCTCGAGGCTTGTGTAGCTTGCTGAAGCTTCGAATAAGCCAACGCCGAGGTGATTGTGTCGGCCAAGACCTGTCTCTCCTCAACTCGCAATGGTGTCATAATTGGGAATTTGTTCACAACTGTTTGGTTGGCCTTGGCTTCCCAGAACTCCCGCTCAGAAGCCTGGAGCTTCAATGACTTGCTGAGGATGGCGGACACAGCAGGCTCGACCCTCAGTATTGGCAAAGGTCCCTTACCCCCCAGGAGTTGTGAGAGATCATTCAGCATGAGGTGAAGTGATGGCGCGTCATACAGGGCATGGTGCATGATCAGGTTCATCTGAGTCTCTTCAGAACTCTGGCTCAGAACCACAGCCCAAGGTGGCTGGTGCAGTGACTTCTGGACATTGATGCCCAGGTCCGCCTTCAATTGCAAGAGATTGATGTTGTCTGATTCGCCAAGGTACAGGGTCTCTAAAGGCAGAGCCGACGACTTGGAAGTGTATCTAACCATGGCAAAGGAGGTGTCGGAAGAGTTGACAGGTACAAACCCAGTTCTGAGCATGGGATGCCTCTCTTGGAGCGCCGCCCAGGCCGTCTCCAGACTTCGAAGAGACATACCCTCCGAGACATGGTAGCTCACTGCGTTCAGGTAATGATCCCCTTGAGACTGGATGAACGATGCCAGCATGGCGGATTGAACTGGCGTACAGGGCAAAATCGCCTCGATCTCAGCGGTGCCGGGCAAGCCTTTGGCCACATCTTCGGAGACTTGGCGCGAAAATTGTTCAAGATTGTACTCCTGTGCGTCTTCCAGTTCAGCCTTTGAGGAGTTCTCCAGGAGCTTTGCTGCGATCTTAGAGCAGCTTGGACACTCAATCACGTCAGAAGCGGAGATGGCGAATCCTTGCTGACGGAGAATAGAAGCTACTTGAACAGCATTGATGCTATCCAATCCAAGTTGGAAAATTGTTGTGCGACGATGGATTTGGCGTTCAGAAACTCCAGACAGCGTTGCGAGCACCTGGCAAACTCTGAGCTCGAGATCGCTCCACTCCTCTTCGCTTGAAGAAGACACTGTAATCTCAGCCCTCTCCTGTCGAGGCTCAAGGAGATTGAATACCGAATGAAGAGATCCAGGGAGGCTAGATCTATCCATCAAGGTTGCGTGTGGAGAATGGAGTATGGCCCTGAGCATGAGCTTGAATACATCGGCCATGGCGGTAGCGATCTCTTCGGGCACTATGCTCATGTCACGATGAAGGTTGATGACAAGGGAGTTCAAGCTCGGACATGGAACAACCTCGCAAACCAGAGGGATATCCATGTCTCCGGAATCGCCCTCAAGCGTCCACACGTCCTTTTCGATGTCTTGTAGCGGCTTCTGGAGCAGTAACAGTGTGTCGAAGAGATGCTTCCCAGTACGATTGACCGTCCGCTGCACAAGACGCAAAGGGGTGAATTGGTATGCGAGCAACTCCGCGTTTAGCTTTTGCAGGTGTTTCACCAGATCAAGATTGCTCCAACTCGCGGTAAAATCAGCCCGGACAGGAATTGTGTTGAAGCAAGGTGCTACCAATCGATCAAGACCCTCCATGTTTAATGTTCGGCCACTCACGACATTGCCGAAGCAGACGTCGGGGCGGCGATACGCCATTGCAAGCACAGTGGCCCAACTTGCTTGGCAAATTGAAAGCAAAGTGGTTCCGAGGTCACGGAGGCGTGCCTGGAGCTCGGTGAGAGGAAGGTCCAGAGATGTTGTGTGGGTGCTTTGGTCCATCTCGCTCGTTGTGGGTTGAGCAAAGAGAGTCGAGGGACGGTAGCCCTGGAAGTGCTGCAGCCAGAATTGCTCCGTATCGCTAGGCAAGTTGGTAGATATCGCCAAGAACTCGCTGTACGACACTGGTGGTGGCAGTTCTGCACCCCCTGCTAGAGCTTCAACTTCTTTCAGGAGTCGCTCCATGGCGACGCCATCGTACAGAGCATGGTGACAGATGAAGGATAGGAACTCTGATCCTCGATACCGCAGCAGGGCCAGAGATACGGGAGGAGTTCTCGAGTCGACTGGGTCGGGAAGGGTCCTGAGATGCTCTTCAATGGCTCCATCAAAGGATAGTTGGTTGACATCTAAAGTCATCCAGGGAATGTTCCAGCCGTCGAGCACGATCTGCGCAATGGCTCGTTGAGAGTCCGTCGTGGTTTCGAAGCAAGTGCGAAGGATATCGTGCCTCTTAGCCATTGTCTCCCAGTACGACTTGATCGCCAGGGAGTCCATGCCTAGTCTCAGGAGCACCTTGTTGTAGTAGCCTCTTTGTCCGCGGGAAAGCATCGCCTCTTGGAGTGGCGTACAAGGCAGTATCGCCTTCACAACCTTGGACTCCTCGGCGAAGACTTCCTTCAAGCCGTTTACAAATGCAGGAGGGAAGAACTCTAGACGGCTGTTTGTAGTAATGTGCTCTTGAGACGGCGCGTTTTGAGAGATGAAGTGAGCCAGTTGTGCAATGGTCGGGTTGCGCAAAATCTCCGACACTGCCACCCGAGTCTCCAGGGTTGAGTTCAGAGCACGGCCCAGGTCAATCGCAGAGATTGAGTCAATACCAAGCACCGTGAAAGGAGTCCATCGGCCGAACTCATCTCTCGGCACCTTAGCAGATTGCATGATCGCCTCTGCAATTACAAGTTCCGTCTCGCTCCAATCCCCATCATCTTGGGCACCTAGAGAGGATTTTGACGCTGCCTCTAGATACTCTTGGTCGAGGGCCTCGAAGCAGGCGCGAAGTTTGCGCTTGTCCACCTTGCCACTAGACGTAAGAGGGACGGTAGAGATAGGAATTGAATATGAAGGGACCATGTATGCGGGGAGTCGCGAGTGCAGATGGGCGATGAGAGACTGCTGGGTTTCAGCATCAACCTCCAATGCGCGGAAGGCAGAAGGGTCATTCTGTGGGACGAAGAACAATGCCAGCTGCTCGGCTGCACCCTTCTCCCGTCGAACCAGCAACGTCACGGCTGAGCTGGCCAGAGATGTGGAGGTTGCGACACTGTTGATCTCACCCGTCTCAATTCGTTGACCTCTGAGCTTGACTTGGTCATCAATGCGGCCCAAAATCATCAGAGATCCGTCACTCAACATGCGACCCATGTCTCCAGATCTGTACAGTCTGCCATATTTGGGGTGTTGAATGAACTTCTCAGACGTGAGATTGGGCATGTTGAGATAGCCTTGCGCCACCTGCGCACCTCCAAAGCAGAATTCTCCAACCCAATTGAGGGGGGCAGTATCGTAACTCTCTGGGAAGAGAAGGACAACAGAGGTGTTTGGAAACACATGCCCGAGGTTTTCAATGTGGTCACCTTCTGCCATTTTCTTGATCGTGCAGATATTTGTCATCTCTGATGGGCCATAGCCCTGCCATAGCTGCTGTTGCCATCGATCAAAAACCGATTGGGACATGGGTTCACCAGCTGTAACAAGGAATTCGATGCCGGGCGTGTTGCGAGGGTCCACCAAGGAGGCCACCGTAGGTGTCATACTGAGATGTGTGATTCCCAAGTCACGGATTGACCGCTCAAGATCTTCAAAAATTGTGTCATTTGTTCCAGCACACAGGCACATGCCTTTATACCACGTGTAAAAGATCTCAAACACAGACACATCGAACGCTTGCGAACATGTCTGCAAAAGACGGCCCTGTGAATTGGATGGTCTCGGATACAGTGTCCCAAGGTACTCAATGTTGGCCATGACGCTGTATTGTTCAACAGCAACGCCCTTGGGAGATCCTGTCGTACCAGAAGTGTAGATTACATAGGCAAGTCGAGAGCCATCAGGAGGGATCCCGGGGTTCGTGGTAGGGAAAGCAGTGAGAGCGGCGTTGTCGATGTTGATTAAAGTTGACTCTGATGAGAAAATGACTTGGTCGAGGGACCCGTTGTCTACAACAAAATGCTCAACTTCAGCTTGACTCAAGATCTCTTGAATGCGCGCCGAAGGAGTGAAAGGAAGTATTGGAAGATATCCACAGCCGCATTTGGCAATGCCCAAGATTGAAGCGTACAGCCTGGGTGACTTATCCATGATGATGGCAACCACCTGACCAGCTTTGACACCGCGATCTTGCAAATACCAAGAAATCTGATTTGCCAGATCATTCAACTCTTGAAACGACATTGCCGTCTGTTGAAGCCCTTCCTCGAAGGTGTGCGCAAAGACCAGCGCAGCTAGGCCTGGGTTGCGACTTGCTGCTTGCTCGAATGCTCCAGCCAAATCTAGAGTGGGTTGAGGTGAAGCCGGTGTAGTGTTATCAATCGAAGGGTCGCAGGTGACGTTCCTCTGTGTCCATTTGATATCCTTGTGGGGATTCTTCAAAAGCAACGAAACGAGAGACTCAAGCTGGTCCATCATGTGCTCAACTGTTTTCGACGATGAGAAAGCCGTTTGATACGTAATCTGAAGGGAGAAGGCATCATCTGTTGGCTCGACCTCAAACAAGATTGGCGTTTCTAGTCGGTCGAGATGACTGGTCTCCCTTACCGCATTGAAGGCACGTTCCGAGCTGTTGAGGGATTCTTGATATACAAAAAGGGCGTCATAAAGGCTCTCGCCCGGTTGCAGGCCCGCAAGCTTCTTGATCTCAGATAGTGAGATTGTGCAATGCTGCATAACCTTCCTGTTGGCAGAATGAATACTGTTCAGGAGGTCGAGGTTGGCAGTCATAGTATCGAGATCGACCCGGAGAGGCAAGGATGCAATGCAAGGCCCAATGATGTTTTCGATGCCCGCGACAGGAATGGTTCTTCCAGATGTCACTGAGCCAATAGAGACATCTCGTGTCCCCATGATCCCAGACCAGAGAAGCACCAAGGATGCCTGAAACAGAACCTGGGGTGTACAGCCCAGTTTCTGGATTTCAGCATCAACGCGTTGCCTAGGCATTACCAGCTGCCTCCGACTCGACGAAATTTGTTTCGAGTCGATGGCCTTGCCCTGGAGTTTAGGCAACGGGATGCGATTCCAACCAAGAAGATGCTCGGTCCAAAAGACTCGCGATGCATCATCTGTTTGTGGGTTGCTGTAAAACTCAACGACATCGCGAAATGGCAGGTGCTGCGGTACTCTCTCCTTTAGCAGGAGTTTAGACCAATCAGAAAGGAGAATGTCCATGGACCAGCCATCGTAGATCGAATGATGCAGGTGAAGGAGCAAGCGTGATGAACAGGCAGATGACCTATGCTGGATCTGAATTCGCAGGGGGTTGAGATATTCCTGCGGCGACGAAAGCGAAAAGTCTTGTTGAAAGTGATCCGAAGACTTGATTTGCTCTGGCCGAAGATCTTTGAAGAGTACCATGACGAATTTACCCTCAAAAGTGGTGAAACCAGCACGCAGGATTGCGTTGCGACGTGTCAGCTCCACGAACGATTCCGAAATCTCCTCTATTGTGTAGCCCTTAGGGATCTCGAGTGCAATCTCGTTGCAGTATGCTGTTGGGTTCTGAGCTGTCTCAGCCAGCATGGCTGCTTGCAAGGGAGTGCATGACAACACATCTTCAACCAACGCGCCGGGTTTCCCTAACACGGGGTTTTCTCGAAGAACACTGGCAAGTTCAAAAGTGATGGTAGCCTCCTTTGGTAATGAATTGGTGGCCTGGACGCCTGCTTGTCTCCGGGCCGTCGAGATAATGTCGGAAATAGTCTTCATCATCAAAAGACCAACTGAGTCCACAGCAACACCTGACTCTCGAAGGGCTGAGGCGAGCTTGATAGCTTTGAGGGAGTCTAGGCCAGCAGATGCCAGAGACATAGACTTTTTGGCTTTGAAATTCAGAACCTCAGACACAACACCGAGAATCTTTGTTTCAGTTGCATCTGCAAGTCCCGAGTCCTGACTGTCTTCCGCCATGTTGGCCTTGCGTACTTCATGCTCAGCCTTTAGCCTTTTCCTATCGACTTTGCCGCTTGGCAATCGTGGGAACTCGGACATGAGGACAACTTCTCCTGGGACCATGTATTGGGGCAGCCAGTCCCCACACTTCTTCAAGATAGCGTCCTCGGAAACTCCCGCGTCAACGGCGCAAAAAACAACGAGGATGGAATTCACCACGGCTGCGACTGCACTGTGGCATCCCGATGTTCTCAAAACAGCTTGCTCAACCTCACCGAGTTCCAGTCGTTGGCCGCGGAGCTTGACTTGACCGTCTGAGAGACGACCAAAACACTCAAGCTTTCCGTTCGGAAGCAGGCGGGCCTTATCTCCGGTACGATAAATACGGCCATAAGGAGAATCAATGAATACCGATCGTGTTTGCTCGGGCCGGTTGATATAACCGGTTGCTAATTGGTAACCCCCGACGGCGAGTTCTCCAACCTCGCCCTGAGGGAGAACTTTGAGGTTGAAATCTTCACCTTCCGTCTCCGGAATTTCAATGATGAAGCAAGAAACGCTATCGAGCGGTACACCAATGTTACCCGTTGAAGAGTCGCACGAGAATGCAGTTTGGAGAGTGCTGATATCAAAATTAGATGAGAGTCCACGGGATTGTGAGGGGGGACTTACCAGTGAATCGTGGCCTCAGTAGGACCGTACATGGCCCAGAGCATGCTGGGCTTGCTGTCATCTCCTCCAAACTCCTCGACTACCGGTGCGTTGAGCATTTCCCCAATAGTCAGGAGCACCTTTAGATTCGGCGCATTTTCTCGCTCCCGTAGCAAGCTGCCAGCGACCGTGGGTGTCAGTTCACACGCATCGACATCCATGCTGCGCAGCACGGCAGGGAGGTCGTTCAACATCTCGACCCTGCGAACAGTGACGAGAGTTACTCCCCGGAAAAGGGGGAAGAAGATTTCAAAGACCGATACATCAAATGTCGGTGCTGCAAACTGCAGAAAGCGGGAAAAGGGTGGGATATGTCTATCATGGGCGAGGAGAGCTTGCGTGGCAGCGTCATGGGAGATGCCTACACCTTTTGGCGTGCCCGTAGATCCTGATGTGTACATGACGTACGCGAGGTCTTCAGGCTGGGGAATTCGGTGCTGGAGATCGACTTGGGAGGGCTCCGTGGTGTCTGTACCTCCATCTACCGTGATAACAGTTGCACTGACATCGTGGGGGATGCCTGATGTCAGCTCCTTAGAGACAAGAACAACACTTGCAGCCACGTCGCCGAGAATGAATTTCACTCTTTCTGGGGGTGCGTCAATGTTCAGAGGACAGAATGCTCCTCCAGCTTTAAGAATAGCTAGAAGAGAGATATAGAGAAGAGGAGATTGGTGAATGAGCACTGGAACCACGAGCTGCCCATTTTGACTGCCAGAAGCATGTGTTATCCGCCTGGCGAGCGCGTCTGCTGCATCATGAAGCTGCCTGTAGGTGTAGGAGTGGCGACGGTTGTTGCTCATGTAATCCAGAGCTGTTTGTTGGCTTGGAGACTTGACCAACTGGTGGAGGAGGTTTGGGCCAGGGAGCCTCGAAGCCCGGAGGTTGAGGATGGATAGCCCAGTAGCATCCATCTTGGCGAAACTGTTGTTGCGGATGCTGCTGTTCCTCGTGTCAAAGGTCTAATGGGTGAAAAAGATGGTGTCGAGTAGCACAGGCGAATACTCTATACGAGTAATGAGGACGGGAATCTAGAACAACAAGCAACACCAAAAACGCAATACAGTCGGCGACGGTGACGGCGACGTTGGTAGGCGTGTACATGCAACAGAAGAGATGGCCCTTTTGGGGAGTACATCAGTCAGTCATGCGCCTCATTCTGGGGCACAGCTCGCGGGCCAACACGCCATTAGCTAAGATTGGGTGGACCAACATCAGGCTGCTTTGGAGGCTTCCAACACCACGCGGAGCCAAGGCTCGGGGCGGGCGGGCACCAGCCGGGGTGCAGAACGGAGGCCGCGAATGGGGACGACGGCAAATCAAACGGACGTCAGCGGTATTAGAATCGGCGCTTCGATGATTCGTCGAAGGAGAGCTCCCGACGTGGGAGGTTACACGATGCGGTTCGCCTTGTCGAGGGGGCGCGCAGCGTGAAGTTGTAATGCATCCAAGAATCAGCCTGTCAGCGTCGAGGAATTACTCATCGTCGCTCAGCAAAAGCAATAGTGGCAGGAACAAGTCGGCTGGGACGGCGCGTGGCGGGCGGGTAGCAAGTCAAAACATCAGGATGGGGGCAGGCAGGAGTTGATGATGCTGTAGTGGGTGGAGGGCAGCGAGGTCGTGGTGGTGTGAGCCGGGATGCGTGGGTTGCCGCTTTGGGTGCTTGTTAGGTGGGCCATCATGTCGTGTAGGCGTGGGGAGCATCATGGCGACAGCTGGGATACGGCGTGGGAGCGTGGGATGCCAGTAATAGCTCCGGCGAACGGGCCAACCCAAGCTGCTTGGCTTCGGCCATCGGAGGAGACGCAGGAGAGTCGCCGAGAGTGATGGCGTCACGACTCTGCCGCCTCAAAGCGCACCAGTCCCTCCTATCCACGGCGAGTCCACTGAGCACTAACTCTGTCGGCACATCTGGACTAGGTATAAACGAGGGCAAGGCACCAAACCCACGACCAGCCATCGCATCCCACGAGGGGCCACGCCGTGATCACAGCTGGCTCGTGGTATCCGAGGTTCCGTTCTGGGCAACTTGCTTGATCACACCGGGGCCAGGATCGACGAACCAAGGCCCATAAGGGAAAAGCTGGCCCCTCTTGGCACTGTTGGAGCCTCGATGTAGGGGTTCAACGGCCCCAAGGGTTCCTGAGGAACCGTTGCAAAAAGGGCTTAAGGCGGCTATTGTGACTGCGAGAATCGGGGCCAGTAAGTAGAGCGCCAAGATCGAGGCTAGATGATGAAATAGCTTGCCGATGAGAGGATCGCCCTCGAGGGAACAACAACACGGTCCTGATCATCGGAACCGAAGTCGCTTCCATTGGGCAAGGGACCCTCAACGGTTCGACCCGAGCTGAAGGAGAGCCCTTGTCATGATGTTTGGTCGCGTCGATTCCATTGACCCAATCTTATCTAACGTAGCTGGCATGACACGGCTCATGACTTGGTAGCGGCGCTGCGCTTGTGCGTGTCCTAACACTGACTACCATTTGGAGCATTCGGCCACGAGGCCAAACAGGTGCGTGGCTCACCGGTGTTCTGTTGAAGGACTAAGTGGCGTCCATGTTGATTCTGCAGGGAGCCGAGAAATCAGAAGCCGGGATCCCTCTGGCACGGAGAATTTGGCTTGGTACAGGATAAAGGGTGCAAGCAGAGAGGGAAGAGGGGGTGTGCGTGGGATGATGATCGATGACACGGAATATGAAGATGAGACAGCAACAGGCGGCAATGAGTGGTTCAACCAGTTTGCTTCTGATGCAGATCGAGGAACTGAAGATGGCTATGAGATGAATAGCTTGGACGGAGGATGTACAAGTGCATTGGGTTTGGAGCTCTATTACCTTGGCTACGAAACGAAAACAGTGACTGTGAATGGAGGGAACAAAGGACGCGATGGCTCGCGGATCAAGCCACAGCACATGTCAAGGCAGGAAGAGGGTGTGATGATTGCTCAAATGCGAGGTGGTGATGACCATGACAAGACGAAACAAGGCACGACGTTGGTTGAGATGGAGGAGGAGAGGATGGGAGGAGAAAGGGATTGCGGGGACAATGCGGGTAGGAAAGTGGGAAAAGAGAAAATGCCCAGCAAGACGAGACGAGATTTTGAGGCTCAATAACCGAACGATGCTCGGTCGGCACAGGCTCGGATCCCCGAGAGAGATGCGGTTCCGGATGACAAGTGTGATTTGGAGGTTGAGGTAGCAGCACTAGGAACAAGGCACGTCGCAGCGGTGTTGGAGTTGAAGCTAGAGTCGACCGACACGAACGGCTCGATGTCAGAAGGGAAGCGGTAGCAAGAGAATTGTTGCGGTCACGCAGACGACAGCCGTCGGACTAGGCCGGGGCGAGATACTCTCAGACCTTGCCTGGCCTGGCTGAAGTCGTGCACAAACGTGCGATGGATGGGTGCAACGACGGCGGTTGAGGAGCGGAAGCGGCGGGCGGCGACGGCGGCACCTGAAGCGGTCGGTAGTCGCAGAGTCGTCACAGGCGGATTCATCTTCTGCCGATGCGGGATGCGGACACAATGGATGGATTCCAGCGGCGCGGGTGGGCGAGGATGGTAGATGCCGTGATGAACGCTGGTGATGGTGGATCTTTTGGCCATGGACATTGATGATGTAAAGTGGAGAGGGTGGTGTGGGCCATGGCCCTATGGGCGTGGGAATGTCGTGGGGTTAGTGACCTTCCTTCATCGATCCAATTGTTTGAGATTGTATGCAGTGGCTTCAGGTTCCCGTTAATCTCCCTTGACCAACCCGCCGAGTTGGAGCACGTCCCTGCAAGAATGGCCTTTAATCACTAGCAAAAAATGATCTAGTCTAGACGTTATTAGCGGGTTATAGGGCCATCGAACATATTCGGATTGATGGAGCTGGACTTGATTCGCCTCCTCTTACAACCTCTGGTCCGTAGCAATTCCCGTATGGGTTCTATACAGATCGCGGTGAGAAGCCTTTCCAGTCATATACCTGGGTGATCTTCAAGCCTAAAGCCTGGGCAAGCGGGCATGTACCTTCCAGATGAAGCCAAGTGCTCCTTCGGTGCTCCAGATGTACTGTGGCCACTTCAAAAAAAAAACTCCCGGGCATCCACCGATGCGTCCATCAAGTACCCAGAGGGATCGCCCTAGGAAACTCGCCGTTGTTTTCTACGTGGACGGCGTCTGTTCGCCCGCATCTTCCAGTTCGCTGAACATATTCAACTGTGTTCACGCCCCAAGACAGAGGCCAGGCCCGTGTGGACCGAAACCCCAACGACCATGGGCGCTTCGGTACGTGAACCCCCAAGCAGACAGAGAAGTAACATCTCCAAATCCTGCCGAGAAGTTAAACACCCTGGACGGCGGCTTTCCAGCTAATATTGTCATCCACGTTTGTGATTACCGGGGTCCGCGATGGGAGCTACTGTAGGTACTCGTCCCTTCGGAACGGGAGTTGGATTCGATGCTCTGTTGGACGAACCAACAAGTGATCTACCTCGAGCATGACGTTTTCCCAAGGATTCTCGGCCTAGGCGCCCATAGCGTGGGATGGGAAGCGGGGATCGTCTTACAGAGCGTGGTGGTGAAGGAAAAGAAACGGAAGAAATCTACCACATCGTCAACGGAATCGTCTCTTCCATGACTATCACACGGGGAATTCCATCAGCCAAGTCGTCCCATGCCTGCATAATAGCTCGATATTTCCTCCCCCCTCCATTTCCGTCCTTGCGACGCTGCTTGCATGTCCGCGGCCGGGGTTAAGCACTGTCTTCGGGGCTGACACGGGCATCAGAGCCAGATCCTGCTTCTCTTTCCGAGTTCAACGTCCGTCCTTTCGCTCTGAAGCGAAATTCCCCACTTGTTCGATCAATTCAACAAGACTGCAGCAGAGCTATTCCTCACTCGAATCAGCCCTTTGCATGTCCGCCCGTTAATGTTCCGCCAGGTGTAACTGCATTCGCCAACGGGTGCGGCCAGGGATCTGCACACAGTGGGAAAAAAGAGGTCCAGCTCCGAGGTCCAAAAAGAAAAGAAAAAAATTTTCCTCCCTCCAATTCCCCTCATGCTCCTCGGCTCTCATTCGATCGGTACCTGTTCCCAGAAGTAAAAAACAGTAGAAACCGCAGGGGTGGCCCGGCCCAGGGACCCAGTGTTGAGGGAACCCTGGTCCTCTCGAGCGTCGGTAACCAGTCAACCTCGCGCTTGGTGCTTGACGCTACTGTAAGTTGCTAATTAGATCTTATCAGATCCGGTTTATCAGATCATCAGATAATTCCCTCATCCCCACTCTGGAGCCCAAATCCGCACCGGTGTCTTCTCCCGTTCACCCTCTGACCCCCCCGAGGAGGCCCCCAAAAAATCCACCATGGCCTTCTGTTGCCCTGTAACTTGTTCGCCGCCGTCGGTCGATATGACTGTACAGTAACCGGATCCTCGTTAGGCTCTCCAATCACGGCCTCGTCGCCAACCTCATCCCTCTCTCTCATGCGGGACCACTCCCTCGCTCTCCTCGAACGACGTTGCGAGACCTGGAAGATCAGCTCAGATGGCGCCAACACCGTCTCTCTCCGTCCTTGGAGTTCGTCAGGTTTCGGTCCCACGATTGACAGTCGCGTGGGACTGTGTAAAAGTTTCAGGAGAGCCGTCATCGGCGCTGGCCAAGGCGTTTTGTGCCCTTGCCACAAGCCCACGATCCCACGGAGTAATAATAGCCCCCCAGGACCTGGCCCAGTGGACTGGCACTAACTGGACTGGTTCCTCTTCACTGGGCCAGCTAAGATCACAAACATGGTCTCCGGCAGTGACACCATCTGCTACCTTGAACTTACAAGGACCCAGAGGACTAGCCAAGCCTGCCTTGGGTCGTTCCCAGGGCTTTTACATATCTTATCTGATCATCCCAATAGATCACCACCGAGGTCGCACCATCGTCGCCATGTTCGTCGACCGTCTTTGCCCTCCGCGGTAGATCCCTGACCAGCTCTTTCCCAGTGGTACCCGAGTCTCAACAACCCCCACTCCGCCGGTCCGGCTCCTCCTCAGGACGCAAGCTTCACGCGTGGCCATGACCACCCCACTCTGATGAGCGAAGCTGAAGGAGATGTCCGACGAGAATGAAGGTGAGGGAGCTGCGAGTGAGTGTCTGAGGGCAGGGGTCAATCGAAGGAAAGCAAAGGCAAGCAAAGGATACAAACGGAAAGGCGCCCTGTCTTGATAGGGCGCAGAGAACATTGGACCAGAGCCAAGTGAGATTTACACCCAGGCTTGAGTGAGCTCTCGCCGTACTATGTGCACACGCAAGCAGCAAGCACGCAGGCAGACGAGATGTCTTGTCGTACTCGTGCACATAGGAAGCATCAACGTGGAGGCACAGCCAGTCGTTGCCCTTGCCTCTAGTCGTTTCGATACCGTCAACGTAAAAATGTCCTCCCACTCAGCCCATCTCTCCCAGACTCTTGCCGTCTCATGGGGCCCTGACTTGCATCCCTGCCCTCTCCTCTGCCCATATGCTGTCCATCCTTGCCGCTTTGAACCTTGACTGCCGGACTCTACCCACGCCGCCACGCATGCCCGGAGGGTCCCTCCACGCCCGGGGCCTGTGACGAGTTGGGAAAGCTGTCGCAATTTTTTTCCTGCCGTGGCCCGGCACGATGCTGTTCGGAGATGACGGGTGGGATGCGGCGTCTTGGGGGAGCACACTGGCAAACGCTCAACCACAACGGGGCAGCGCTACGGGACTTCACGGTCCCTCGAGTCCCTTGGACCCGTTAACGAGGTCCACGGGGAGGGTCCACGAGGCATGCCGCGGCCGTGGACGTGGACGTGGGCGTGGTCACGGAGGCGTCGACTGCGCGACATTTTTTTCTTCTTTCCCTTTGGTCCCCTTGCAGTCCATTGCAGCCAGTCTTGGTAGTTTGGCGCTTTCGTCCTTGCCTCATGATACTTGACCTGCCTGCTTGTTCCTACTACGTACCTGGTAGAGTAACAACCCAAGACAGGGCCTGCATGAGGCAATCCCTGGATCCCCTTGTGTGAAGTGGTCGTCGAACAGCACTCTCTCGTCGGCTAAACCTCCCGTCCTAAGGGGGGTTTGGAGAACTCAAAGAGCCGCTTCGGATGCGCGCGTGTGTGTCCAGCTATGCTGGCTCCTCTCCCCATCCATCAGTGTCGTTCACTAACAAGCTCCTGACAAGCTATGATGACGGATCTTTTTTTGAAGATCTAATCCCCCAAGGGACAAGATACGTAGATCACAAAGGAAGGAGAGGAGAAGAAAAAAAGAGGCCCTTAGCTTACTGGACCCATTCAAGCTAGAAGCTAAGGTCGGCGGTTTTCAGAACCCATGGGTTGGATATCCACGCGCCCCCTCCATTTCCGATCCCACCCTCGCCCTCCACGCACGCCGCAGACCGACCTAGTGAAGCTGGGCTGGGCTTCTCACGCTGGATGCTCACTTGCGTCTTTCTATCCCAAGCAAGCAAGCTCCATCGGCCGCCCACGGAATTCTTGCTTGCTTGGTTTCTTGCCTTGCTGTTGCTGCTGCTACTGTTGCTATGTACTGCTGGCTGGTCTGCGGATCCACGCCCAGGACGGCCAGCACTGGACAGCAACGAGGCATCCAGAACCGGCTCGGCTCTAGTGGGCTCTTAGCTGCGTCCTTCCCGGCTCATGTCTCCATGAATCCCTTCTCCCCCTTCCCCATGTATCATCGAGAAGGTGTATTCCTATGTACGTGCGGCGGACCGTGGGTGTATTAGCATCCCCATGGAAAAGACGCCAATGTACCTCAACCGCCTCATGTATGTACCTAGTGGTGCCGTCGGTTCGCGCAGAGCGCCGGTATGCGTTCTTTTGATGTACCTTCGTCCCTCTGAACCCGCACGCCCGCGCTGGGCTCGCTGACCCAGCCTCGCAGCCTCCTCCAGAGCCAGAGTTGTGTATGCGCTGCTACTCCTCATAGGACCCGTAGTCTTAATTTGCTCCGAACTGAGGAAGTGGCACGCAATGGGCCGGATGGGACTAAGAGAACGCTGTCGCCTGTAGATCCCATCCCCGACTTGACTACAAAATGCCCATATCTCCCCCCCCATCCCCGAGGCCTTGTGTCCGTCTCCTCTCCTCTTCTTCTCCAGCAAGTAGTTTCCCTCGATCCTTTCCCGAGAGAGACATCTCAAGAGCTTCCTTCATCCTCTCAAACTCTCTCCCATCGCCCGAGTCCCATCCCACCTGGTTCGCTCTTGTTCCGTTGGTGTTTATACCCAATTGGACCACCAAGGAAACCTCGCTTGACCTCGTCACACCCCCGTCGGTCAAGCTCAACCGCGGAACTGCCACGATTTTCTTGCGGCTAGAACTGTCAAGACTTTCTTGTGCGGAACGATAAAAAGCAAGCAGCCCTCTTTTGCAGCCGGTGTCATCCGTTCCGGTTCGCTTGTCTATCTATTGAACTGGACCTTCTGTTGGCCTTGTCTCCCACGTCACAACTCACGAAGCAACGACTCTCCATAGGCGCATCTTTTTTATAAAAGGTCGTCTTGCCCTCAATTCCCACTTCTTTTTCACCATCTAGACATATACCCCTTCACTGCTCCACATCTGGATCCCAATTGCCTCTGCCGCCATCATGACTCCCCACAGCGAGGTCTCTCTTAACGGCTCCGAGGCCGCCCCGGCCCTGAACGGAACCAACGGTACCAACGGTGCCGCCAACGGTCACCACGGACCTACCAACGGCACCGCCGTCAACGGAAGCACCAACGGTAACGGCAACCACGCCGCTCCCGTCACCGGACCCCGAGTCCACAAGGAGCGCTCCAAGTATCTCGAGGCCGCCCCCGCGGATTCCGAGTTCGACCTCATCTGCGCCGGCTTTGGCCCCGCCAGTCTTGCCGTTGCCGCCGCCATCCACGACGCCCTTGCCGAGGGCCAGAAGCTCACCCCTGATGGCTCCGCCCCCAAGGTCCTGTTCCTCGAGAAGCAGACTCGCTTCGCCTGGCACGCCGGCATGCTCCTCCCGGGAGCCAAGATGCAGATCTCCTTCATCAAGGACATCGCCACTCTCCGCAACCCCCGATCCGAGTTCACTTTCCTCAACTACCTCCACTGCCAGGGCCGTCTCGTTGACTTCACTAACCTGAGCACTTTCCTGCCTGCCCGTAACGAGTACGAGGACTACCTCCGGTGGTGCTCTTCCTGGTTCGACCACGTTGTCCAGTACAACAACGAGGTCCTCTCCATCTCCCCCGTCAACAAGGAGGCTGGCGCCGTCAAGAACTTCATTGTCCAGGCCCGCAACGGCAAGACCGGTCAGGTCCAGTCCTACCGCAGCCGACATGTCCTCGTCGCCGCTGGTGGCCAGGCCTCGCTCCCCAAGAGCCTCCCCTCCAAGCACCCTCGCGTCCTCCACTCTTCTCAGTTCGCCAACTACGCCCCCCAGATCCTCACCAAGCAGAACGCCCCTTATCGCGTTGCCGTCATTGGTGCCGGCCAGAGTGCCGCCGAGATCTTCAACAACATCCAGAACCTCTACCCCAACTCCAAGACCTGGTTGATCATGCGCCAGGAGTTCCTCCGACCCAGCGACGACTCTCCTTTGTAAGTTGCATTGTGAAGTTCTAGTCTTTTTCTTGCTAACCCGAGCGAAGCGTCAACACCGTCTTCAACCCCGAGTACATTGAGAGCATGTGGCCCCGATCTGCCAACGCCCGCCAGGCTCTGCTTACCGAGGCCCGCGCCACCAACTACGGTGTCGTCCGCCTGGAGCTGATTGAACACCTCTACGAGAAGATGTACGACCAGAAGCGTGAGATTAGCGACGACGAGACTCAGTGGCCACACCGGATCCTAGCCGGCCGCGAGATCGCCAGCGTCGACACCAAGGGCGACGTCCTGGAGATCAAGGTGCAGAACGTTCAGGACGGTCCCCTCGACGGCTTTGTCAACGAGGAGATCCTCGAGGCCGATCTTATCGTCGCCGCTACCGGCTACAAGCGCAGCGCCCACGTCGACATGCTCAAGGACGCCTGGTCCATGCTGCCCAAGACGGTGTCGCAGCGCAACGAGTTTAGCAAGGGCGTCAACGGATGGAACGTTGAGACCCCTGATGGCGAGCGCAAGATCGCCGTCGCCCGAGATTACCGGGTCAAGTTCTCCCCCGGAGCTGTTGCCGACAACTCTGGAGTCTGGCTGCAGGGCTGCTGCGAGGGCACTCACGGGGTAAGTTTTGCTACGTCAGTCCCCAATCTATGCCTTTGCTAACTATATCTATAGCTGAGCGACACCCTCCTGTCTGTCCTGGGCACCCGCTCGGGCGAGATTGTTCAGTCGATTTTCAAGCAGTAAAATACGTCACGACAGCATGAAATGAATTGGTAGTAATGGGTAGCAAGGGCAGCGAAAATAGTCGGCCGGACTCGATGAGCAATCATCCGGCCTGGTCATTTTATATCCTACTTTTTCTTTGAATCATTTATACCGCACGCGATTTTAGCACTCAGAATGGTGGATTTTCAGTTTCTTTTTGGTGTTTTCTAGACCTGGATAGGGCCCCAAAGAGGGCATCAAAAACAATTCGACTCTTTCACTATGAACACTGCCTCCATTGCCTGTCATGTACTGTTTCTTGCTTATCCTTGGTAATTAACCATTATCCAGTATCATTGTCTTTGTCTTTCAAAGATTACTTTAGACTCTCCCTCACTGGCTAGAGTACGACAAAAAGAGCGTCAGCCATCTAGGTCAACCGTCCTGAATGTCTCAGGAACATGCAACACTGCCGCGATGCTGCACGTCGCCCAATTTGGTTCCTATTTGACATCCAGACGTTTTCTTTCTTTAGACAGCCTGATTACTCGCCCAGAAACTCGTTCGATTGTTCCCTTTATCCGCCTCGGATCCCGTCGTCTTCCGCCGAGCGTAGCATCTCTGTAGGTCACAAACGGTCAGACCTTCTAGAATCGGCAATGGCTGCGGTCATCTTGTACATGGCGATGACATCGTCCGGGCCGAGCACAAGAACGTGTCAGGAAAAGCATGGGCTTGGCTGCGCGCATGCGGTGGCTCATGAGCCTATCACCACCGCATCCCCATCCCGCCGCACATGTCCGTCTCCGGGCAGCTCCGAGAGCCCACGCGAGTTGACGAGCATGCTTGTTTCAGCTGTATCTCAAGAGAGCAAAGCACAAGAGATGCTAAAGGGTCTGGAGATGTGATGAGCAGGTAGGCGGCGGGCCGGGCACCCTGGCATGCCCTCCATTTTGCTGCAACCCACACGCGCACGCCCACTCAGGACACGGATTTCCACATTGCTTTGCCTTCTGAACCTCGTCACGCACTCACTGCATGACGGGCTAATGTACGTAAAGAACCTGCAAGAAATCTCCCAAGCCAGTGACAAGGATGCGTTTTTAGACGCCCGGAGCGGTTTAACCCCCGGCCACACCTATGTAAGGGATGTCGTAGTAGTATCTGTAACAATAGGAAATAAATTCCCTCGAGTCCAGACCCTGTTTCGAGTTCTATCTGAGTGAGCAGTAAGAGAGGTAAGTTGACAGGGTTACGACTCCTTGTCAACTGCTGTGCTGTGCTGTAACTCTCTTTTCAAGCGCCTCTTGGGTTTGTTTTTTCCCGCCTCCCTGTTCAGGACATTACATTGCCATCCCATTGCCTCGGCTCTATGGCGTGGCTCTTTGACCTGTGAATAGTTCAGCACATGTGCTAGCGTTTCTGCCCAGGACCAGGGCCATAGGACCCCAGGTAAGGCTTGGCTCTTGTTCCAAAGTGCCCAGAGTGCCCAGAGTGCCTAAAGGATGGTTTCTTGCCCAGAATGTATCTTCGTGTGACACTCGACGAATTGCCTATCGTGTCGTGTCGGGGTGGATTCCATTCTAACCAGGGGGCCAGAGACGGTCAGAGCTTGCCAGGGTCATGAAGCGAACGAGCCTTTTTTTTTTGTCCTTCCTTCTGAAGCTGGGATTGGAAGGCTGTCCATTATTCATCCATCCCGTGACGTGACGCTACAGCATCCGAGACAAAGACAGAAGCCGAAAGCCCATTCTCGGCAAATGACCCCATCCTTCGTTTGACGTATCGCATCGATCGTGTGGGACGGTTACGGTACGGAAGCGGAGCGGAGTTTTGACAGCGCGGGTGGGCTAGAAGCTATCCTATCCATTTGCAGTCAACCAGCATTAACCACGGATCAGCTCAGCTCAGCAGACGCAGCCCAGCCCAGCCCCAGCCAAGGGCACACGACATTGAGCAGTATCCAATCCTGACCTCGGCACGCCGTCCGTCAGCCAACTACGCGGATGACGGCCTGACTGACGACTTACTGGCTCATCCCCCGCGGTACTTACTGTATTACGCTACACTACCTTGTCTACGCTTCCATGCGGCGGCTCGACGGCGCCGGCGCCGGCGCCGGCTCTGGGGCTTCGGGTCCAACGGCGTCGCCGTCACCTCAGCCTACTGCTCCGCCAGTGCAGCGTCTTCCTGTGAATCCACGTCGACACAAGGTTGCTCCAGAACGTCGCAAACGCGTTGTAACAGCGTAAGTCGATGTTCGAGTCTCTTGAACCTATCCCTCCCTCCCTTCCCTTCCTGTGTCCACCACCCACAAGCCTTCATCTACCTGCATGCATGTCCCAGATTCCGTAAACAAAAGAGATCTACCATGTCTAACACGTCATGTCTCTCCCAAGGTGCAATGCCTGTAATGTCCGCAGAGTACGCTGCTCGGGCGAACGACCTTGTCGCCAGTGCAGCTCGTCCTCGCGTGAATGCGTGTATCCCGTGCCCGTTGAAAAGGTCACAATTACGCGTTCTGAGCTGGAGGAACTGAGGCACAAGGTCGACCTGTATGAGCGAGCCCTGCAGGATACGGTACCCGAAGCCATCTCCAGCGCCGTGCCTGATGCCACAAGGCGCCATGAGCTACTCAGCTTACTTGGTCGTTCGGACCCTTATCAGGCTACTGGGGGTTTGGCCGCAAGTGAAGCAGCCAGGACGCCACTGTCCAGCGTGCAGCCTGGTGTCATCGCTGTGACGACAGCTGCAGATGGTCAGGTTCACCTCGTCCGGGCACCATCTGAACTTCCTCCCCCTCAGCAGCCCGACCTTCAACGGCAATATCAGTCGCTACCTCAGGTCCAATTTCAAGATACCCCATTTCCTCAGCTTGCCGCCCCTCCCATCGTTCAAGTTCACCACCACCGGCAAGACGATGAAGTTGGTGTATCGACTGAGGGCCGCTTACTTCACGATCCTGATGGACACGCCCGCTTCCTTGGTGAGACGAGCGGCGCGACGTTTCTCGACTACTTGAAAGAGTTTATGACTACCGTCCTCCCTCTCGCATATCAAAATCTTCGTCCTGGCTCTGACGGCAGCGCATTCTTATCCAGCCTCGGCTGCTATCAGACGTACGACTCACGTCCCTTACACGACCGAGATGTCGACCCTTTCTGGTTCCCTCCCCGCCCCGACATGGAGTACATGCTGTCCGAGCTACGACACTTCCTCCAGGACGGTAACGGAAACTGGCCAAGCGGAGGTATCTACTGGTGGGGAGATCTCTCCTCGGCGCCCATCCTCCCTCCCATGGAACGGGACACTCCTCTCGTCCGCTTAAGCAAGTGCCGTCATCTCGCATTCTACCATACTGCCTTTGGCGTCGTGTCCCAGGCCACAGCGACACCGCCCCAAGACCTGACTGTAGACTGTCATCTGAGCGAGTACTACTTCAGCCGTGCCCGTCTTCTCCTAGGCAATCCACTCGACATTACACGGTTCACCGGCAACGAGGTTTCGACGCTGACTTTGATGGGCTTCTACTTGATCGAGATGAACCGTCGAGATGCCGCCTATATGTGTGTTAGCAATGCCATGCACATCAGCATCATGCACGGAGCCCACCGAGTATGGGCGGACGAGAGCGGAAAGAGGGTCTTCTGGACGCTCTACGTCCTCGATCGATACTTGAGTTGCTTGATGGGGCGTCCTCCCACTATTATGGACGATGCCATCCGACTACAACTTCCCTGCGATGCGCCGTAAGTCAAAATCAAGACTTCATGGGCAGCCTTTTATTGACTATTTCACAGGGGAATGCCTCCCGCCGATGGCCTTAAAGCTCATGTTCAACTTTCACGTATATCTGGTCATATCGTGTGCAACACATATCGTGTATCTCCATGGGATGGCAACACAGGACCGGTTAGGAACCTCGAAGAGGCCATCAGACTGCTTGATGAGTGGAATCTCAATCTCCCTCCTTCCCTTCAACTCTCAAGCAATGGGTTAAGCGATGATCCAGCTTGTTGTCTGCTACATATGAGCTACAACCAGGCAAGTCCCAAAAGCTCGCCCCATTGTTGCATCTATGACTAACACATGTCTGAAGCTGATCATATTAACCATCCGACCCATCTTCTTCGCGGCTGTGAAGAAATCATTCGCAGAAAGACTAGTCACCCGTCAATGTTCTCTCCGTTCCCACCCCCAGCTCCATCAACTCAAACGATGCGCCGCGGCAGCAAATCACAACATCCGCCTCGCCCGCCAGATCCTCGCCCTCAACCATCCCCGAAAGCTCCTCCAAGCCGGCCTCCACTTCATCTTCAACGCTGCCATATGCCTGATGCTGCGGGAGCTGGTGGTGGAGGACGAGGCCGCCGAGCCCCGAGACAAGAGAGCCCTGTGCCAAGACCTGGACTTTGTCATTGCCAGGTTCGAGGATGAAAGTCGGATTGGAAGCAACTACGGTAGAGATTGCGCCACGGTTCTTCGAGATCTCCGCGTTCTCGTCGGGCGCCTCCGGACGCCAGTCGATACCAGTCTCGAACCTCTACGCTCCAACGCCATGCCACCACAGCAGTCCACCACTACAACCTACGATCCGATCGAGAACCGGACCACGGCAGACATGGGACAACAATGGCCTGAAAAGCTGACTTCAGAGGCCCTCCAGCAGCCGATTCTCGTTGAGCAGGGACATATCCTATATGATGAGCTGGTCTCATGGATTGATGGGGATTGGCAATCATACAGTGGATATCTTATTTAACATTTTGCATAGACCCAAAGCACTTGAGAACAATAAGGGTGGGTTAGCGATAGTTTTAAGAGCGATAGAACGTCATTCAGTAGCTATTTGATACATACATGATACAATAACCTATACAACCCAAATATTCATAGATAGGTTAACCCTTCACTTGATTCAACTCAAGACACCATCTACCCTGGTGAAGGACACTTCACCAAGTCCCCATACTTGCCGTGTCATCTGACACTCTTCCTTCAGGTCGAAAAACATGTAGTTCAAGAATTACAACAGTCTCAACTGAAAGTATGGTCGGGTCACCAAACTAGAACAGTCGAGAAACTCCCCTGTTTCGGACCCCGTGGCCGTTATGCCAGCCAACATTCACATCATGTCACGAATCCAAGGTTCCAAGTGAAAGAAGTAACGCGTAAGAAAAGCAAATCGAATTCACTTCAAACAATATCCTTAACTGACATGATAATCCTGCTGTTCATTGTAAAAGACCCCCCTCTTAAAATATCGTTCAAATCCAACATTGCGCCAGTTTATTCTTCCTCAAAAGCCCAAACAATTAATTGCCCAGGTATTTGTGTCATAGAATTTGCGAAAAGCAAAAAGGGTATGTCCCTCAAGAAATAGACGATGCCTCCCTCTCCTTAGTTCTACGTGACCTTTCTTTCTCGTCCCAAAACGGTATCATTTCCCTTTGTCCCATAAACACTATCGTTAAGCAGCAGGCGCTCCTGCCTTTTCGTTTGTCGTCTCCCTCTCCAGGAGGGTTCCAAGATGTTGAAGATCTTCTCGTGCGCGAGGATCCCGCTCAAATATCTTTCGAACCACCTCCCACTCCCTTCGTGACATCTGCCACGCTTGGGGGAGAATGAATTGCACCGTCGGTACACTAATCAAGGGGCCAAGAATCTCTTGAGCCATGGCAGCACCGGCCTGCTGAGCTTGGTACTTTTGTGCCTCCGACATCTCCGTCGGAGCTGGCGGCTGGCTAGCTGGGGGTGCGCTTGGTGCTGGGGCCACAGCTGGTCGGGTGTGTGGCGGCTGTGGGATGGGCACCGGTGTCATCGAATGCAGGTGAGGTGGTGGCGAGTTCTGAGGGAATGCTCCTTGGGGTGCCTGAGGCGTTGCCGGTGAGAAGGCTGGCCCTGCTGACGCCGTCGAATTACTTCGTTGAGCATGTCCTGCTGGAGTTGGCGACCCCTGAGCACTCGCATCTTGTTGATTCGAGGCATTATCCTTCAGTTGCTTAAGCTGTTCATGATCATTTCGATACACAAAGACCGCCAGCAACATCGGCTCAGTGCGAGTCTTGGGGATCTTGTTGTCAACAAGATTGAGCATGAACTCGGGATAATTATCCTCTCCTGGAGGAACTGGCACAAGGTACGTGTCCCGTACATTTCCTACGACCTTGTCTCCAATCACGCCATACCGCTTCTTGCTCACAAAGTAGTCGATGAGAGCGTTAAACTCGGCATGCGAAGCTGGAGACACAGGTGTAATGCTAACAACGATGATATCGGTGAAGCTGCTGTAGCGAAGACTACAGAGATACTCTATGGCACTCTGTTCCGTGATGCGGCCGGCCACTGTCATTCGTCTTGGAATCAGTTTCGACCATGACCCAACCGTGGCAAAGTTGGCGCCGCCGATGTGCTTGGCCGTTGCTGGGAAGTCCGCGATCGAGCTCATAGCCAACGCACCCCGCCAAATAACGTCGGGGTCCTGAGTTTCCTCGGTAGGCGAGTACGGGGGCGATTCGTTCTCCTCCTGAAGCATCCGGTCTACATCAGCATCAACACCCGGGCCATTAGCCGGGGCTGCAAGAGCCGATGGACGGCGATTCTGAGAAGCAGTCGGAGACTTGACACTCGAGAAGACCTTGGTGATATCAAAGTCAGGATGGCTCGGTGATCGTTGCTTATCGTCGTGCTGTGCTGGATGGGAAGCGAGGTCCGGCTTGTCTCCCCCGACAGGCTCTTTCTTAACAGTCTGAACCGGTGGGCGACGCGGACCTGGTGGGAGAGGCACTGGAGCGTCCGTAACAAACGACTCGTCATCGATAACCTCTTCGCCCTTGTGTGTTCGTCGTACACGAGGACCTGTTTCGGATGTGTAGAAAATAGACTGCTTTTCAGCTTTGGCCTTCATCTCGGCAGTCTGCTTCTGCATCTCTGATGAAGCAAGCTGCTCCGATGTCATGACCGCTAGGCCCGAAGGCGAAAGGGTCCTAGCCAAAAGTCCATGGCACAGTTCTGGATTGTTCTTCAGATTGAAGGCCAGTGTTTTGATCTGCTGGCTGTACTCCTTCTGTCCCTTGGTCACGGGGTGCGTGTCGAAGACGGCACGTTCAATCTGTAGAGCGAGTGTCTCGGACTTGGACTCAATCGTGCTGCCCTCTTCGAGCTGGAGGTTGCCTTGCTTCTGTATAGACGTCAAGAGGTGGGCGATGGACTTGTTCAACGCCTTGGCTGGTCCCATACGCTGGTTGGGTAGCTCTCCGATCGCCTTGACCAGGTCTGCTGGAGGCGTGTAGGAGACTGTAGGCACAGGCGTGACTTCATTCTCGGCTACGCGGCGGACCTTAGCCGTCTTAACATGCCACTCAAGGTTAGCAACCGGGCAAAGTCCATGGGGGATACCAAAGGGACGACTTACCTTGCCATCAGTGTCGTGAGAGTCTTCTCGGGCCTTGCGTTTCCCAGTCTTTGTCTCTTTCTTCTCTTTGGGGGCATCTGGCGCCGGAGATGGCTTGGCCTTGGACTTATCCTCGTCCTTGGTCTCGCTATGTCGCTTGCTCTTGCCCTTGCGACCGCCGCGCTTCTTCTTCTTGGCCTCTTCATGCGCTTGACGCCGGGCCTCCCAAGGTTTCTCTCCCTTGGCCATACCGTCGAGAAGCTCCTTGTGGTCTTCCGGTCGGCATTGTTCGCACCAATAATGCTCGGGGATCTCGTCGTCGAACGAGCTCACTCCGACGCAAACGTTGTGCTGCCATGCGCCGCAGGTTTCGCAGGCGATCCAAGCCTCGCCAGAATCCTCATCCTGTTCAGTTGCGCCGCAGACGCAGCGTATGAGCTCGTCCTCCTCATCTTCTTCCTGCCCCTGCTGCTGCTCCTGTTCCTGCTCTTGCTCCTTGGCCTTCTTGGTCTTTTTTGTCTGTCGTCGCTTGGGGACGGTCGCCGGTTCAAGTTCGTCGAAGGATTTTGTGTGCTGGCCTTTGGTGGCGCGCACCGATCGTCGAGGTTCTGCTTCGCCTGAATTGTTGTTATTAGTTGATCTGTTGGAACGGCTGCTTTTGCTGGCTCTGTCGCGCTTTGGGGGAGGACCATCGTCCTCAGCACCCTTCGGGCGTCTGGACGAATTGGCGGGTCGTTGTCGCTTACCGGACATGGTGTGAGGTGTGTATGTGCGTAGACAAACAGCGGGCTTCAAGTGGGAGGCGCGTTCCCAGGTCGGATGATAATATGTGAATAGCGGCGCAGTCGTGTTAGACGGAGGGGTCTACTGTTGCAGCAAGGCGTGGGACGGCGTATTCCCTCAGACAGACATTGAGCTAATTACGTGGGAGACAACTAAGAGTCACGACTATGTCACGGCGAATTCTCCCCAGGAAATCCACGCGCAGATTTGTCTGCCTCTCCAACTTCTATCCGCCTTGACGCAAAGAGATGCACTCGCTGTCGGAAGCACCAAACAGAAGGATTATCGTGGGCGCAAAGGTCAAACACGGATCTCCTCCGCGTTGAGTAATGCGCAAATAGATTCGAAAGTGTGGAGGTTTGCAGTAGGATGTCACAGAATCCGAAAAAGGCGCGCGACGATTAGTTCGTGATGCCGATCCGATATCAGCAGGATGGAGCGAGTCGCGTGCCGAGGCAGCGAGTGCGCGCGAGCTCTGCTGGGTTATCCAAGACGGAATCCGCTTGCTCCGGGTGTCGCGTCAGATGGGAAAAATCAGTCGAAATGGTCGCGATCAGTCCGAAGAACGGCTTCTCAGGTGGTGATGATGTAAAAGGGAGGTTTTGGCTTCCCAGGATTGGAGGGGGGGAAGAGAGCTCTATGCGGAGGTGATGGAAAACTTCGGCAGTGGCATCCACCCGCTCCTGCCCTACAACAGCTTTGCGCTTGATGTGGTGGCGGGTGCTAGAGGTGGCAGGTGAAGCTGTTTGGTGCCTGGTGGCGAGTTAAATGCCTGATAAATCAGACAGCGACTTTTGACAAGAAAATCAGCTTAGTCACCTCTGATTGTCGAGCTGGTCAGCCTTGCAGCCACACAGCCAATCGTCTTGCCTCCCGCTTTCCACAGCTTATGCCTCAGGCATCACTGTTCAGCCTAGGCCCAGGCACAGGAAAGCTAACGCGGCGCGGCGGCCTGGAGCTCCGTCACAGGCTACCTGGGCTATACCGACGTAAACGAACCCACGCCTCAACCCCAACGCAACGACCAAATCATCACCGCAACCTCCTGCTTTGGTAGACCTGCTCTTTGACGTGCCTGGAGAGTTGCACCCCTTCCGCTCTATCACCCGTATTACCCTCCGATCGTCGCCATCATGTCTCGTCGCTACGATTCCCGAGTGCGTGTGCCCTTGAAGCTCCAGTTGGAAGCTCTCCCGCCAAGCTGACCGGTTCTGATAGACAACCATCTTCTCGCCTGAGGGTCGCCTGTACCAGGTCGAATATGCACTAGAGGCCATCTCACACGCCGGTACCGCCATTGGTATCCTGGCCAAGGATGGCATCGTCCTGGCCGCCGAGCGAAAGGTCACCTCGAAGCTGTTGGAGCAGGACACTTCGGCCGAGAAGCTCTACATCCTGAACGAGTGCGTCTATCTTTTTTTACTTCTGCATAAAGACATTGATGTGATGGATGGACCTCACTGACTTGTGACTGTCGTTTAGCAACATGATCTGCGCTGTCGCTGGAATGACCGCCGATGCCAACATCCTCATCAACTACGCTCGACAAGCCGCCCAGCGATACCTCCTCACCTACAACGAAGACATCCCCTGTGAGCAGCTCGTTCGCCGACTCTGCGATCTCAAGCAGGGCTACACTCAGCACGGTGGTCTGCGACCCTTTGGTGTGTCCTTCATTTATGCGGGGTGGGACCCTCGAAGACAGTTCCAGCTGTACCTCAGCAACCCCTCGGGCAACTACGGTGGCTGGAAAGCCACAAGCGCTGGCGCCAACAATGCTAGCGCACAGAGCTTGTTGAAGCAGGATTACAAGGAGGATTGCACCCTGAAAGAGGCTTGCGGTATGGCCGTCAAGGTCCTAAGCAAGACCATGGACTCCACCAAGCTCAGCAGCGAGAAGAGTATGTTACCCTTGTCTCGTCATCTTGATTTCTATAGCTAACCCCTCACTCAGTCGAGTTTGCGACAGTAGGACAGACCGAGGACGGCAAGATCTACCACCGGCTTTGGAGCGCCGACGAGATCACGGCGCTGTTGAAGGAGCACGATCTGGCAAAGAGCGAGGAAACCGAGGAAAAGTAGGGGCCAAGGCAATAGATTCTTGATAGATGGGTAGGAGGGGAGCGGGGCCACCCTAATCTGCCCCTGTACAATAATATCATGAAATGACCAAAGGATGAGACAACAAATCTGACCAAACCAAGTCTAACGAGCATGCGAAACTCACTCCGGCTGTGTGAAAGCAGGCTGGAAAACAGAACCAAGCCAGACGGTTTGAAACAAGTACGCCACTATGCCTAAGTCCCCAATATCAGCGTCGCGCATTTCTCAAGTTATCCATCTCAAATCCTACATCTGTCCCAACCCTGGCTGCCTCCTCATCATCAGTGACTCGTTGCCAGCCAGGTTGGGTATCAACGCCCGGCGGTGGGTAGGGCTCATCGCATCGCTGGCTAGAAAGCCGGGGCCAGTGTCGTCGGTAGCTCCAGTATGCAATGCTCATGCCAAGAGCTGAGCCCACACAGACATCGTAGACGTCGTGACGGTAGTCCTCGCATCGGGATATGGCGACGAGAGCAGCTCCAATGAGCGGTAGAAGACAAATCAGAGCGCGGCTGAGATCGCGACCTCCAGCAGAGTAACGGAAGACGTGAAGTTGACCGGCGAGAAAGAGGCTAAGGAATCCCAGACCAGCAAAAGAGAAGGATGAATGACCTGAGGGGAAAGATCGCCAGCCCTCCTGGAGAATGTGACCATCATGTGCCGTGCAGACTTCGATGGTAACCAAAGTGTTGGCCTTTGTAGTGGCAGCAGGTTTGCAGCGATCCAGCAAATCCGGACGAGGCCGGCCCACGGCGTTCTTGATAATGTCAGTGATGAAGGAGGTGAGGACGATGGAGATGAGGAATGAAAGGTAGGTGACTTCGTGCTTGGCAGCTGAGGACCTGGAAAAGAGGTTGTAGGCGATAAGAACTCCAAGAGGGATGAACAAGGCGTATACAAAGTTCATAACTAGGTATTGATCTGGTCAGCGCACGTCTCATAGGCCGGATGCAATGGGAGATGTGTAAAAGGGGAGACATACAGACGGGAACACGCTCCTTGACAGCAAAGGGGTATGAGATGCGCAGGTCATTGATGTAGAACATGCGATGAAACGGATTGATAAAGAGGACAATCTATTGAGGATGTTGGTGAGTGTGAGTGTGTTGAGGACAATGGGAGGTCCGGTCCATACCAAGATCCATCCTGTCAGGAGGATGACGAATCCAACATAGTCGGGCGCATGGGTTGTCTATTGAGCGCAACAATGCAAAGTCCAAGTCAGTCTCCTTCTTTCTCTGTCTAATTATGCACACAAGTAACATACCCTCCAGTATCTTCGCAGGAACGAGATTGGCCCGCCAGACGAGCCGTAGCTATGAGCGGGAGCCATGACGGAATATGTGCGCAGGGGGTTTGCAACTAAGATCCTCGTGTAACATTGATTGAGGGTGTCTTGGTGAGGAAAAGCCTAGCCGACTAAAAGGAACAAGCCTTGTAAGAATATTAAGTATGCAGGGTGGGCATCTAAGTCATGGTTGGGCCAGTGACGATATCGGCTCTGGTGTTGAAGAGTTGACAGAGTGTAAGCTAAGATGATGGTGAGGTTGGTGTCTCGAAAAAGAAACCCGGCCCCCGAATTTCTGGGTCCGGTCAAAACAGAACCATCGATAAGGTACTTCTCTCGCTCAAGCGGATTAAATGACAATGAATACCTTCCAAGATAAGTTAGAAGCTGAAATTCATCGTACTCTATACTCAGACATACTATCATTCGCTCGATAATACTATCTTATGCCAAGGCGTTTGGTTCTTTTGCTTGGAGATTGGTTACCCACTAAAGCTGGCTATGTATATGAGGACTCTCGCATAGCTACGGTAGATATCCTCCAGATAACTTCGTCATCACCAGAGAAAAAACAGGGATTATATAGGCCTAGATATTTGGGATGTATCAATGAGTACTTTCTGAGCCAAGTCGACTAATCCTTTGAGTCTTCATGGCCTTGAGCTTGATTTTAAATTGTCTTTGTGAGTCTCTAGGGTAAGCACCTTTCAACGACCGACCCACTCTTTCGGGGGCCCAAGCTTCCGGCTTTCTTCAACTTTGCGATCATCATAGGCATGAACATGATCATTGCCCTGACTTAATTCTTCCTTTAAACCAGGAACCCTCCTGTACTCTCCTCCGCGATCCCCCGAATTTATATCCGTTTATACAGCTATAGGTCTTTCTGTACAGACTTGTCGACTCGAATCCTGTCTCCAATGGTGTAGCTTGCGACGCGACGCGACGACTCAAGATGCTCAAATCAACACATAAACCATCAGCAGCCGCTTTGGCGCCGCTACCTCCAGGATGGACTGAACACACAGCGCCGACAGGCCATACATACTACTACAATACCGAGACGAAAGAGTCGACATACAAGCGCCCAGGCACCGAGCTTCCACCACCGCAGCCGGCGCAACCACCACCATCTGCCTACCCTGCTTATGGCTCTATGCCCTCCCTTGCTGATCCCAACGTTGCCAATGCTTATATGGCACAGCTCAACCAAACGCAACATGGAGGGCCACAGAATCATCAGCGAAGTGGTCATGGAGCTGGTCGTGGAGGTTTCGAGGGTCGACCGCGCCCACAACCAGTCGACAAGCCGAGAAGGAAAGAAGCAATTCCGGGTTGCGAACCGTGGATTTTAGTCTACACCAAGTACTCGAGACGATTTGTGTATAACCCGGTCAAGAATGCCAGTTATTGGCGCATCCCAGAGAAGCTGATGCCTGCGATTTTGGAGCTTGACAAGGAACGGCTTCGCAAGAAAGCAGAGGGACTATCTGTGGAAGAGTCAGAGGCCAAGGAGGATGAAAAGAAGGACGAGCCCACGGCGGCATCTACGACAGAAGCACTAGGTCCAGAGAACGAGGATGACAGCGAATACGAGGAGGTCGAGGTGACAGATGACGAGGGCGAGGGCGATGAGGATCGCCCACCGAAACGACAGCGAACCGGAGAAGATGCGGTCGAGGAAGAGGACGAGGACATGCCCATGGAGTTCACAGAAGCAGATTTTGCGGCGCAACTTCAAGCTATGGGAGAGGACTATGGTCTGGACCCTGGCGACTACGATGACGGCAACGCCGAGGAATGGCCCGAAGGCGCTGAAGGCGTGCCATTTACACAAGAAGACGCCAAGGAGCTGTTCAAGGACCTGCTGAACGACTTCAATATCAACCCCTACAGTCCCTGGGAGAAACTACTGGAGGAAGGAAAGATCATTGATGATTTGCGATACACGGCTTTGAGCACCACCAAGGCACGGCGAGAATGCTGGGATGAGTGGACACGAGAAAGGATTGCCGAGCTAAAGGAGCAAAGGGCTCGGCAGGAGAAGAGGGATCCTCGTATTGCTCTGCTGGCCTTTCTCCAAGAGAAGGCAACACCCAAGCTCTACTGGCCTGAATTCAAGAGGAAATACAAGAAGGAGGAAGTGATGAAGACGCTCAAAATCACCGACAAGGACCGCGAGAAGGCTTACCGAGAGCACATTAGCCGACTCAAGATGCCACAGTCAAAGCTCAAGTCGGACCTCACTGCCCTGCTCAAGGCGCAGCCCATCCACCTCCTTAACAACAAGTCGCTATCGGCCGGCTTACCTGACGCGATCCTTACTGATATTCGGTATATATCCCTTGAGCCCCAGGTTCGCGATCCTTTGATCGAGGCTTACGTGAGCAACCTGCCTCCACCACCCGAGGACCCAGATGCAGCCAAGGACGACGAGGAGAAGAAGAAGCAGCAGGAGGCGCGGGAGAAGCGTCAAAAGGCGCTGGAGGACAGGAATCGGGCTGTGGAGGAGCAGAGGAGGAAGCGGGACCGTGAGGTTGCAGTCAGCAAGGCTCGACTAAGAGAGGAAGAGAGGGAACTGGAGATGGCTATGAATGTGGGGAAGCAAGGACTACAGAGTCAATTGGCCAGCATGAAGGAAACTGAGAAGGAATCCTCATGATGCGCCGTGTTCATCAGTCATTTCTAGCGTTTCAATGGTCTCGCGGGAGCCTCCATCTAAATACATCTGCTACTGCAAAGCCAACTCCCCAGCATCTACAATCCATACACAAAAGTCAACTTTTTGTCAGCGTATCGTCGATCGTTGAGCCTCTCACTCTCAACTTCCTCCTCTGTCATCATGCTCAGCAGAGCCGCCTTGCGCTTGTTGGCCGCCTGCAGCATGAACCTGTACAAGAGATAGCCGACCAGTGCAACGGCGAGAAAACCCAGCGTCACGTAAAAGGGGATCCTGTAGTCGGGGCGGTAACGCTGCCTGTAGAGCTGTGCCCCAACAACGCCGCCCAGGTTGCCAAAGCCGTTGACGCCGAGGACGAGGGCACGCTTGCCAGGTTCGGGGGTGTTGCCGCTGAGCCACGCCATGGTGAGAGGGGCCGAGATGTAGACGCCGGAGAGGAGGACACAGAGGGAGATGTACTGTCCGACCGAGGAGGTAACAGTGACAGCGGGGATAAGGCCAATGACGGCAATGAGGATACCGACGACGATGTGATAGCCGCGCTCCTTGAAGTGATCGGAGCTGAGTGCAAAGGCGTAGAGGCCAAGGGCACCGCAGACAAAGGGAGGAACCGTCATCTGAGAAGGACAAGGTCAATGAAATGTCGCGCATGAGAAAGAAGGGAGGTTGAAATACCAAGTTGGCGAGAATAGACTCATAGCCGAGTCCCTGAACAACAAGGGGCAAGAACACAGAGAATGCACTGCTGGGAACACTTGCGCAGATGTTGAGCACCAGCACAGTCCACAGCTTCCAGTCCTTGAGCGTCTCGACAAAGTCCCTCTTGCTGAGACGGTTCTTCTCGATGCCGTCCTCGCCGTATTCGTGCTCCACATAGGCGGCAGTGTCCTGCTGCATCCGTACAACGGCGAGGGCACGCTCATCGGGACTAAGGAACCATGCCGAGCCGGGACCGTTGGGGAGCCATAGCCAGGCGACGACTGCGAAGAAGCAGGTTAGGGCACCCTCGATGATGAACAGGTACTGCCAGTTCTTCAGATGACTATTCTTGAGGTGGAAAATGCCGTACGCTGGAAAGTGTGAGTATGTAACTAGAGGGGGGCTGTGATACGAGGAGGAACACACATATGGATCCAGAAAAGGCACCAGCGATGGCATATTGTCCGTAAAACAGGGCAAGTCTGACGCAAAAGTCATATCGAGGGTAGAAAAACGACAAGTAGGCTACGGCAGTGGGATAGAAGCCTGCTTCAAAGGCTCCAATAAGCAGACGGGTGGCGATGAGTGCCCCTGAAATCGAGTCAGCATGCGAGGAACAGCCACACCCAATCCGAAGAAAACGTGGTAGAAACACAAAAAAGATACATACCACGACCCCTGATGAAAGCCTGTCCGACCGTAACAGTGCCCCAGCCGAACTATCAAGCACGTTAGCATCCAATTGGTAATCGCCGATCTTGCAGTTCCTTCATCAGCATACCATGAGGATCGGGATCCAATGCCTCGCTCCAATGTATCGACCCACTGCCGCAGAAACAGGCTGGAGGACGACAAAGGTCACAAAGAAGAGCGAGACGGCTTCGTTGAGGTCATCGGGTTTGGCACCAATGTCAGTGGTGAAGCCTGCGGGTTGTTGGTCAACTCGGTCTGAGAGGTGAGATATTGCGGCGGCATACCTTGAGTTTCAGCATTGCCAACGTTTCCACGGTCCAGGCCGTTGAATAGATAGAGAAGAGACAGTAAAGGAAGCAGAGCTACATCTAGCTTCTGGTTCAGAGCCTTGCTCCGTGCTGCGGTGTCCTCATGCGAAGTGGTGTTGCCATGACCGGGAAGAATCTTGTTCGCCCGAGGAACGTGCTGGTCCGCCATTGCTGTTGTTATATGCCGCAGTTTGCAGTGCAAAGATGTCGTAAAGAACCAAGTCAAGGTGACACTTGTTGAACTCTGTCGATTGTAGAATGAAGCTCCTGAGACAAAACTCCTGGAACTGCAGCGAGGCATGAGCCGTCTCTTATCCTCCAAATTTCGACCCAGTACTACGTCGTTTGGCAACCGTTTCATAGAATCAGGCATCGCCGAGAAAGTCGCGATCGTGTATTTGCCTAGACTACCCAGTCCACGGAGTTCTGGGGTGTCAGTCCAATGAAGTCTCTCCCTCAGCCTCTCTCGCCCGTATTCTGGTCAGCGCGGGACTGATCCCGCTGTCATCACGTATGTCACGTCAGTATCGTATGCAAGTTGACCGTCTTGTCTAGTGTGACCTGACCTGTCAGTGGGAAGAAGAATCTGACGGCAGACCAGATTCTCGGGAATGTGGCTGTCGAACACATCCGAACAGGCAGATTCTGGACGGCACTGGGGACCAATCTTGGCCGTGGCCGCCCAGATGCCCGGGACGTGGGTGGTGTACCCCCCTGGGATTTCAGCCTGGCCGAGGCATATTCCGACGAGAGATGGACCGTTTGACTGCTTTGAGCGTATCATTGAGCTCGGAGGCTCTGGGGGCCCATCATATTCGGGGGCTAGAAACTGGGTCATCCCGAGCCGCAGCATGGGACGCCCGTTTCCATGGAATGAGTCGGTTGCCGGCCCCCCATTACAGAAGTTCTAAACAAGGAACTTGATCCTTCAACTCTGATTCCGGGCAAATCATGTTGCTTATGTGTGACCTCGCAAAACCGCTGTCATCTTTAGGGCTGTAAGGCTGACATGTACCCCGGAATTCCCTCCCTCTGCCTGCTTAGGTGTGACATCCCTGGCGTCCCACTTGGACATCGTCCACTTGGTCCTCGATTGCGGACAAGCCTGAGCCCCCGACGAACAGGGTTATTCTGGAATTTTCTCGAGCAAGAAGTGCTAGAGCTGAACACCGACTGCACCTTCATTCGTCAGATCGCCACGCTAGAACACAACGCCCGGGCCAGGGAGTGACTGGTGAGTCTCATCATCACTGCAGCCATCAGCGGTGATTTCCATTCTAGCTCCTTGGCTGCTGCACAAACCTGCGAATCTGATACCAAAGTTCTTGAGGCGGAGGGCGAGATCGACAGGCAGGTGTCAGAAACCGCTCCACGAACAAGGTGATCCCGTAAGCTCTACGTTCGGTTTGAGTTCATGGTCAGACGCGGATGCAGCCGTCGAACGGATTCATCTTGTCACAATTGGCCGAATGAGATGTAATTCTGCAGGCGGACGAGATAAGTAACCCGAATCAAGGAATTGGGGGCCATTCGGCCTCGACTCGGGCTCAAAGATCGGTGAGGAACTGGTCCGCTCGCTTGTGAACCTCCCCCGCCCATTCAGAAATCCCCTCAGAAGTGGCAGTCCCGTCTTCCGTGACGTAGTGATCGATGAGGCTCGAGGGTATCCATTCGAAATAGATGTTTTTCACGTCAATATGGGCGTTTGGATCTTTGGTTGTGGACGGCGTGAGCCCATCCCAAGCTTGTGTAACCTCACGTGGGTCATTCTCCTCTTGGCCAGGCGGGTTGAACGGGAGTACCTTTTCCTTCTCGGATAATACGACGATCTTGGACTTGGTAGAGACATGCTTCGCCGTCAAGACGGCAGGCAACGAGCCCGTCTTGTTGCTGACATTGGCCGTCTTGTCGATCAAGTCCGCCCCGATTAACACGACGTCGACGTCTTTGGCAGCAACGCCGACGCTTGCATCGGTGTAAATGACCAAGCGGGCATTGTCCTTGTTTTCATCAACAAACGAGCCAATTGCGCTCGCCATCTTGACGCCTTCAAAGAGCGGCCGGGATTCGAGGACGCGGACCTCCACAGGCCGCGAGGTCTTTGATAGCACCCGCGTAATGCCTGATGTAATGGTAGAACTGAACGAAAGGGTGAGGATTCTGAGTGGTTCGTCGCCCGAAATCGTTCGTTCCAAGAAGGCTTCGAGTGATACGCTGACTTTGGAGCTGGCATTTTGTCGTTCTTGGGCATATTTCTCGAGCTCTGCGATCATATCATCCACCGAGCCGGTCGAGAGTGTACCTTGAGAAGGCAGCCGTTGCTCGATTAACTTTAGGCTGGCAAGGACGACGTTCAGTATCGATGCCCCCATGCTCTCCCGCCCATTCTTCCACAGATGCCATCCGGCAAACCTGACATTCTTCCACCATTGGTCTCGGGCACCCGCGTCAAGTTGCCGAATCACATTGATGAAGATGTCGAGTGCTTTCGAAGCTAGCTGGCGTGCTCCACTCTCATGATCTCTTTGCAAAGTGACTAACCCTTCGGCGAGGGTCTTTCCAGCCTCTTCACCGAGATCAATGTTGAACCAAACCCTCCTCAAGCTCTCGAGGATACGAGGGACACCTTGGAAGCTTTCTGACTCGTTGACTACATCTGGGTCAAACCATTCGTAGCCTTCGTGCTCCCAGTCGATCTGGATACCGGCTTCACCACGACCGCCCTCCTTCTCGGACCTGAGAACGAAGCCGAATGGATTGATGGTCCACTTTCTACCGATAGGCTCATCGGTAAATGAGAATGGTTTGCCCTGGCGGAACAATCGCAGCGAGTCGCTAGTGAGAGTTGTCTCTTCTTGAATCTCTCGCCATGCCGTTATAAGAGGATTCTCATCCGTCTCCTCTACACTGCCAGAAATGCCTGCATACTTGTGCCTGTAGCACCGTTAACCTGATGGCAAATGATCCATGTCGTGGCTTCAGCTTACTGATACGTGCTCACTTGGCCGCTACGCCGGAACAATGCGACCTGGGGCCTCTTTGTCATATCATCACCGGGAAACTTGAAGATGAAGCTGGACGCAACTGCTCGATGCTTGAGAGGTGCCATGTTTGTTGAGATGGTGCGAGTTCTTAGTAACAAGATACACAATCTTGGAGTTCTGGAAATGATTACTCGTGAGGTCATTGTGATGAAAGTTTAGAGCAGGAGGAGATTGTCATGTTGTATCTCATGATGGAGGTACTGTGGTGAGCTCCGGACACCGGCGCACGCGGCCCGAGACGCCTTATCACATGACATTACGACCAACAAGATGATATGTCAACTCAATGCTGCTTGATCTTCTCTGGAACATCAATTCAAGGGAGAATATGTTAAAGGCTTAACCAAGGGCAAATGTCACTGACGCATTACTTTCTCTGGCTAATTAGCACACCAGCTGGAGTTGACACGAGCATCACTTGCACCAGATCGAGCCTCATATTCATAACATAAAGCTGAGCATTAACATCACCACAACTACAACTGGACCTGCTATAACGAAGCAAAAAGGAATGAATGGCAAAAAACATACAATAGCGGGGATTCGCTAGTCGTCACCGACCTAACTACTAATCCGCCCCTCACTGGCTTATCTATGGGAGAGCAGACGGGCTTTCTTATCCGCTAGATATCCCTAACCCGGAGTTTTGCCGAACATCAGCGAGCGCTAGCCGGCTTCGCCTGATATTTTAGCGCTCTATTCCAGACGGATAACTATAGGGCTATATATCTATCCCTTAGGCTGCTATAGTAGCCTTATATACTTATCTTTAATCACTTATATTAATTATTTTTATAACTATAAAAATTATTATTATAATTATTATTATTATACTTTTAAAAACTAATATATATATATTAAAATTATTATTAAAATTATTATTAAAATTATTATTATTATACTTTTAAAAACTAATATATATATATATTATTTTTATTATTAAAATTATTATTAAAATTACTATTATTATATTTTTAAAAGCTAATATATATATATTATAAATTTAATAATATAAGTTT
>RZGM01000147.1:29510-84868 GCA_027886205.1 Fusarium piperis | reverse complement strand
GGTATTATAAAGCTTATTTAGATATTAACTCTTATATTAAAAGGTATTAGGCTTAATAGCTTAATTATATTAAAAATTATATATCTCTTACTAAATTGCCTTAATCTGCCCCTTAGGTATATAATAAGGTTAAATTACTTAAATAAATTAAGGTTATTAATTTATTATACTTAATTATAAAAAATAGCCTTAAGAATAAAATTAATAAAAAAAAGACCTTATATTATAATTATAATATAAACTAAGTAAAAAAGCTTAATAAAATAAAATAACTAAGTAAAGATTAAAAAGATTAAACTTTACTTATATTAATCTTTTCTTAAATTAATATAATATACTCTTAGCCTTATAAATAAATAAAAATATATAAAGTATACTTATTAATATTTTCTTATATATTAGCTACTTTAGTTATTAATATAACTTAGTTATACTTAATACCTTAAGTATATTACTAGATATAATCCTTTTATATTTAAGACTATATACTTAATTTTATTATTAATATAAACCTATAGTTTATCTCTTAGGAATTATATAATCTTTTTATAATAATACTTAAGTTATATAATTATTATAAGTTATAAAAGATTTTTTACTTTATAAAATAAATATAAATAATAAGCTAATAAGTAAGTAAAGATATTAACTTATAAGCTTATTAATAAATAACTTATATATTATAAGATAAGGTTATTATTATAACTATAACATAGCCTAGGCGGGAAAGCCTAGTAAAACAAGGTGACTAAGCAAGGACCGCAGGGACTAAACTTCGCTCCTCTTGGTCCTACCCTAGACCGAAGTCTCATACTCTCGGTCCCACGAATGGATAGAAGTATATAGGACATGCTCTTTAGCACTTTCTTATGTACCAGCTACCCAGCTATTAATACAACTTAGTTATACTTAATACCATTGAGCATATTACTAGATATAACACTCTCATGTTTAAGACTATGCGCCTAATCCTACTGCTAACATAAACCTACGGTTTATCCCTTGGGAACCCGTGACCTTACTACTTCGGTACTCAGGCCACACAACCGTCATAGTTATAAGTAAAGGTTTAAGAAAAAGTTTATTAAAATACCCCTGAGCAAAGTCCTATATATAACCTAATAGTAATATAATGTATAAATATAATAAGTATATAATAAAATCACTGAATTAGTATTAGGATAATAATATTATAAAGTATTAATATTATATTCTTTATTATAGCTAAAACCTAGCCCTTGATGGGATAATCGCGTAAAACAGATAGAGACCCTACCACCGTCTCACGCGCTTCTATGCATTCACCACCACTCGTCGATATTGATTACGAGCCTGTCGGCTGGTGGAAGGGCTATGTTGAGCGCTCTACTCAGGGCTCCCGCGACGCCTCCGAGCCGCTAGTTAGTGTTTCGTCTATTCGAGAGTCGGTCGAGATCCCTCCCCAGTCATCTGCCCTCCATCGTGGATGCATTTGACGAGGAGATGTGGTAGACCAACCCGGGGCTGAGCTCTTGGAAGTGAAGTGGCTTGCCCGGGCATAGCACAACCCTTTGACCGTATTGAAGTCTGTCTTGCCGAGGTGCGGTTCATCAGCGAAGGAATATCCGACTTCTACCGCGAGGCCCAACTTCTCGTAGGTGGTGCATCACCACCTTTTCTCGCTGCTGCCCTCGATTGAGTCAACTCTAGCCAGGAGGCGGCCGACAAGGTCAAGAATTTCTGGACGACGACAGAAGAGCACGTTTCCGATACCTTCCTAGTCCTGAATCGTATGCACCGAGGACTAACCAAGATACGAACCGAGTTTGACCCCGTTCTCAATCAAATCGAGAAGAATCTCCCAGCTGCCCAGCGTATGGGCGTTGGATTTACTCGATGCCATCCAGTTCACTCTCCAACATTAAAACGAATACATGTTAAGCATCATCCCCAAGCTTGTCAGACGTGTCGCGGCAGGCCTTTCGACAAGCGACTCGACCGCTGTAGCACAGCTATGGCTTTGGGGCTTGATGCGGTACGAAAGGGGCATTGATCAGCATCTCATCTTTCATTTCACCACTGACGAGCTCAAGTAGCACTCGAGCTGGACGGCCTAGTTTAGAGTGGCTACGACGCACCATGCCATGAATGGCCAGACGGTTCAGGAGTTGTTCAAGATGGCCGAAACATCCAAGTTTGTTAGGCTCGTTTTGGTTGTCTTCGCCTTATATTAGCAGTGGCAGTGGCAAAATTAATGCTCTTGGGGGCTACAGTGGGGGGCAATAAGTATTTGCCCACCTGGAGGATCTTCTAGTGCTGCTTAAAATAACCCTGACCCTAGCCCTAACCCAAGACGTAATCCTAATAAAAAAAAAGAAAAAAAAGAAAAAAAAAAGATTTTATATAATAAAAAAATTAATAAATACTTTAATATATAATTAATATACTAAGCTTTATTTTTATAATTATTAATTACTTATTTATTTTTAAATAATTTTTATAAGTTAAGAAATATCATAATAAAAGCAGCAAGACTAAGCTAACCTAAATTAGATAGCGCGGAACCTCTAGGTGAGCAAATACTTATTACCCCCTCACTATAGGTTAGGTAGGTAGGGATAGATTAGCAGTCGTCAAGGAGTGTATATTATGTTACCTATATCTACTTATCTGAGTATGTTCACAGTCCCGTCTCGCACTCCGCCCTCGTTCATTCAAGTCTCGTTTCAGTCTACCTGCGGCTAATCTTATAGATACCTCCATAGCTAAGGCACTAGGTTCACCTTTGGATTGGATTTTCCAAGCTCAATCTAGGATTATATCATCTCGAATCGTCTGACGCCGCTGACATGGCGCCGTGAATTTGACTAGCTTATGGAAGACATGTACCTGACACAGGCGCCAACAATCTCATGCTCCCCAAGGCTCAGGCCTGCGTAAGAAGCCAAATCAACAAAATGGTGAGAGGCGGCATCATCCACCAAGTCCCCGACTGAGGCATCGCCGAGTACGTCTGTCGGGAGGACGCCGACAACTTCCTCTACCGACCAGGTTGGATCTCGGACTGGTGGTCATTGGGCAACACCTACGAAGAGTCCGGCAGCATACCGACAACCCTCGAGTTGCAGCCAGCGTGGCGTGGCAGCAAGATGAGCGGCGGCGGCGGCGACCTTTCCCCAAACCGTACACGTCGAAGCGAACACTGTCATCCACGGCAGTGTTTCTAATGCCAGAGGTACGGTCGGGGGGCCAACGTTTACAATATTATCAACTCGACTGCAGGTCGCGGCAGCCTCGGTCTTGACGCATATCGTGACGATGAAGGCTTTAGGGGAGATCCCTTGGTGATAGACGACAACGACGGCACTGATGGTTATCGCGATGACAGTGAGGACGATTATGACGATATCGAGATGACTGGCACCCCGACCCCCGAGATTCCCCAAGCCAATGACACGAATAACCAAGGGAGAAACAACAACAACACCTCGAACGATGCCATCCCGGAAGCCATAGCCCTAGCCAACACAAACAAAAACTACAACATCGACCGCTATCACTGGTGTCCTCGCGGTTGGCAGGGGATGGCCTTAATGTTACAGGGTCCGGCAGCAAATGGAATGCTACCTCCATCTCGAATTCCTCAGCCGCCATCAGGCCACCAGATGGTTCAGCCTTTTACGCCCGGTATCAATACTCCAGTCACTGGCTCTGAGATTTCGAGTAAGCCTTCATCCCCCCAGCGACCATTACCTCCTTGGAGACTGCATCTTCCTTCACCCCATCAGAGTCTGCTTCGTCCGTCAGCCACAACTGGCGTACTAACCCTAGGGACCTCGGGGTGGAAATGACGGCGCTGATGCTCGACGAGGCGCGAGCTTGTTCGACCTAAGAGTTGTGCGACGCCATCGACGAGCTGTCTGGCAAGATAATCGGGAATATTACCTGGGCGGCAATGGTCGATATGCAGCGGACGAATCCAAGCCTGTACAAGGATCTGGTCAAGAATCGAGACGAGTATTTCAGAACTGCCAAGCTCGTCCGGCAGGTGATGGGGGAGAGACTTGGTTCAGGAGAGCAGGACGACTCTTCGGATTTTTGGTGATAAGCAAGCTTAAAATGATTTGTGTGATTATATGGATCGCCTAGAATAGCCAGTTCATAGGCAATGTCACTTCCCATAGCAACGAAAAAGAGGCCTCGAGATAGCTTTATTGTCATTGCCACCTGAAGACCCTGTAAGCCCTTATGCCAGGCTATCTATTGCATACTGCTAGCTGCATGAATCCTCCATAAGTCCCTGAAATGCCCATTGATGAGTCAAAACTCTCTCAGTTCAAATTGACTGATCCAACAAGAGGGGACATGGTCTCAATATCAACGTGACTCACTCATCATCCCACAACTGTCGTCTCGCATCGCCCATCCACTTGATGCTAGTCCCCTCCTTCCGCAAGTCCTCGAAGGTTTCATGGTCTCCGCCAGTCAGGACTGGATCACGAGATGGATCTAGCAGGACAAAGGAGTCATTGTTCTGATGGGCTTGCTTTGATGGTGACTTGGGTTTTTGCTTGGCCACTCCTTTGACATCTTCGGCTTGCCCCTTGCTTCTTGCCATTAGATCTGCCATCTTTCTCTCATTGTTGTATGGAGGTTAGTCGTTGAAAAGAGACTTGGTCTCTTATGATAATCAGCTAACATTTCATGACTTACACCTCACCTCTATTATCGAGCTAAATTTCAGCGAGATTGGAGACAAAGAAACCGAAGCGAGTCTGTCGGGTTTAAACAGGGCAGGTCTAGTCTACCATTCTGTTGCTTATGCTGTTCATTGTCGGCCGCGAGACGCTGAATCTCACGTGCTCTAAGGCGAGTCCTCTCTTCTGTCAGGCTAGGCACGGCGATGGCGGTCAGGGATTTTGGAGAGAGATGCCCAGGGAAGGCGACGGGGACATCTTGTGTTGGATCCTAGGACTACTGCTAGTTGATACTGGTTAATTCTTTGAACGTTATAGGTGTGCTTCAAGGAGAGGTGACTTACTGAGCGACCACTCAGAGACAGCCCTGAGGATGAAGGGACAGGCCTAAGTTGGGCAGATAATGGACTATTAGAGATGTGGCAGGTCTGTTGGAGATGAAAACTCGTTTTTGTGGTCGAGATAGTAAGGGATCAAGGTTGAGGTCTTCTGGCGGCAGTGGCAGGGAGATGAGAGTATCAAGTCTCTGGGTGGTTGAGAGTAGAATTTATAATCTGGAAATCGGCGAGGCGAATAAATGTCAGGCAGCGGCATCTCATGTCATAACTCATGAGATTCTAAAACACCGTCATGAGAGGCTCCATTGTTTGGCATCGGAGCCCCCCTATCCTTTTGTCATTGGTAGACTTCCAGGCGGCGTGTCTGATGGCTATGACTGAGGGAAGTCTTCAACATTTTCAAAATAGTAGGAGTGAATAAATCAAGGCGGCAACCAAGTTTTGAAGCGGAACCATCGGCGGAGAAGGGGGAGGAGGGGGGAGGTGTTGCTGACGAAGCTACACAGGGCTTGAATGGTTACTGTCACAGCGCCTGCAGCAAACAGGGCGAGATGAAAGTACATGAGTAGGACAAGGTATCACTTCTTGTCACAGAAGAGGGCAGCGGAATGCTACAAAGCAAAAGCCATGGAACGAAAAGCCAGAGCATATCTTCACCGGCATCTGCTGCGGCTAGACAAGACAAGACAATACTAGACCACGTCCAAACTCGCCAGCCTCTCACCAGAACATGGCTTCTCCCAACAGCCTTCATCGACTATTACTTCTCCTTCTATCTGTCGCCACATATATCGTCCCACATCAGAACATCCCCCACTTCTTCTCCATCCCTCCAGCCTTCGAGAATCTGAAAATCGTACAGAGCCCGGATATCAGGCTCCAGTAGCACCGCCCCAACCCTGTTTCACGCGTCCATCTGCTTCTGCGCCCGAGTCTCTGCTAGGCTACCTTCGGGGCTCCTGTTGATGATGCGGTAGAGGGCATCAGTCTTTCTGTGGAGCTGAACGATGATGTCGCGAGTATCGGGAAGCATCTCCTTCTCGGACTCGCGGTTCACGGGGATGGAGATCATGGTGTAGAAAAGGGGTGGCGACGCATGATAGGCTGAGTCTACCTGGAATAAAGCCTCTTAGGTGCCGCAGAGATGGTGGCTGTGATCTATAGAAACGTCAGCCAAGCCAAGTCACCACTATCAGCCAAGTGCCAGAAGCTCACCGCTCTTCTGATGGACTGCCAAGTGATCGGGGACTTTGACGGGGCCCAAAGTCGGTCTCTTAGCTGTGCTCCTAAGTAACATCCAACCCCGTTATGAAAAGGAAATAAATGCCCCGCGGTGTCATGATGATGGCGTATTTGGCGATGGTCTAGGTTGTTGAAGGTGAGTTGGACTTAGGGCATCATCTAGGTCGTTGATGTTATCCTAGCTGTTTCTTTGTCTTTGCGCAACTCTAAGGGCCTCACCTCCGTCTTCGTGTCGCTCTGCCTGAAGGTCCAGGCACTTCTTTAAACCTTCTTTCTCTTCTCTAGCTCGTTTCCGTTGCGCATGTGACGATATCTGAACGCTTTTCAACTAGATATCTCTCCGGCAGCCTGTCTTCTCTTTCACCCATAACCCTCCCTCCCCACGAACGAGAAACCCACGAGTCATCCCCAGCAGTATCTTTAAACCCGAGCCTGATAATGGCCATGATGCCTTCAGATCCGCCCAGAGGCGACACCAGCGCCACCGCAACGCCCGCCACTTACAGACCAACGATTAATCTAACCCCTTGGATTCATTTATCCTTCCATCTCCTAATAGCCATATAAGGAAGCGGTTCCCAAGAAATAAGAGACCACATCCCGGGGATAGCAGCGAAAACAACGCAGGCAACTTCCAGGATACCAACCGGACAACTCAGGACACCACGAGAGCACCCCACAGCACAACAATGACGAATCGCCCAACCAAGAGCATAACCTTGACCAGCTAAGAATTCATCTCATCATAATAATGACCCCCCATAGCAGCACGAGAGGTTGTCTGGCCACAATGATGTCTGCTCAGGGCACCAAAACGATGGATTCTGTCCCAACAGGACAGCCCCAAAATCACAGTCAGTATAAGGAACGGAACTTGCTTACTTTGCAGGGCATAGCTCTCAAGAGATATAGCATCTTGTATTATCAATTTCATATCAAAGCTAGCACCTACATACGCACTATCATCACGGTATCCTCGCCATAGACTTTTCACGAAAACCATACAATTCTATGAAGCAAAACTTCTCCCATAGGCACACCAGCAAGTAGGGCTGAGGTTAGACAGAGATGATGCGGTGACCTTACTGGCGGTAGTTTGTCCACCACTGCTCAAGTTCCCCCTTCAGACGAGCTGCCTGGGCCTCGAGGCTGGCCAGCTGTTGCAGCCTCTTTTTGGCCTCAATTTCACCATGAAACTTGCTCACCTCCTGATTGGCCGCCGCAACCTCCTTCTGAGCGGCCAGGAGTTTCCCCTGAGCTGTTTGGACCTTGCTCTCCAAGGCCGAATCAGCGCCAACGAGGCAAGTCGACATGAACTTGGCCCCGTCCAACAGTTGTTGATACTGCTGTCTCGCCAGATTCTCGTTGGTGCTGGCGATGATGTTGTCAAGAGTCTGTTCCTTTCGCATATAGTCATCCAAGGAGTTATCCCCGCCCAAGGCGTTGGCTTTCGGCTGAGATCGATCAAGTCTCTTTTTGAGGTTGCCTTCGGCGTCGTCTCTCTTTCGGAGGAGATCTGTTTGCATACGCAACTGGGTTTTGAGCACGAGTACTGACTCCGAGGCGCCCCTTTCAGCACTTTGAGCGTCTTGCTGCCGCTGTTTGGCAACGGATAGGTGGCGTTCCAGCTCACTCAGGGTGATGCTAGAAAGATGTTGGTGGAAGCCGGCCGTCGTACTCTTACTCTCTCCCTTGGAAGAGGGGTCGGCCACGGGTGAGCGAGCGATCGACAATCCACCACCTACAGTTGAAGTAGCTGTGCCTGGCAACTTTTTGGCGGCGAGGGGTGCTGGAACTGTTGATACAGTAATCGTCGAATCATCTGTCTCTGCAACGGTGCGACTCTCTATCTTGGAGAGTCCCCAGAGAGTCGGAACCCAGGAGACAGGGAAGTTGGGCAGGGCGGATTTGTCGAGAGTCTCGAGACAATGAAGGAACCAATGTTGTTCATGCTCGGGGATGACCTCCTTTGGACACAACTCACCCTGCAAATACTTGTTGAAGCAGCAGACAGCACGAATACCGCAACTCCAGCCGTCACTCTGGCGGGGACAGTTCTATTTTCATTCGGTCAGCACATCAAGTCCAATCTCAAGCTATGAAAGGGAGAGCGCACAACCTGGGCTACCCAGAAAGGCTTGTCAGCGTGGCCTTGTTCTGCTAGCCATGCCCGAACACGAACAACCACAAAGCTAGATCGATTCTCTGTACGAAGAGAGTCATGGTAATGAAAGCGAAAGCCTCTCTTTATGGGCTCTAGGACTCCAAATGCCCAGTGACCAGGGAAATTAATGGGGAAACAAATCGCTTGACCTTCGCGGTGTTCTCTCAAGCGTGAAGGCAAAGTGGTGATATCATCAGAGCTGTTGCCCAAAAACCAAGTCGGCGGTGCCAGCACTATACTGCTTGCCATCTGGCTGTGCTCTGACATGGCGGCATGACAAAGCAAGTCAAGGACATCATCCGTCATCTGAGTCTTGGAACTCAGCTGCTGGCGAACCTTGGTTGAGTTCAATGACAGCGACTCCACCCTTGGCCTGGAGGATCTGGGGCCGTGATCCTCGATCTCGATCAAATCATAAGACGCAGAGCGCTTCCTCTTGAGATCGGTGGTATAAGCAGTGCCTGCGTCAAGAAAAGATGAGACGACCCCTTTGAGAGCGGTAGGCATGTGCATCTGTGGAGCCTCACAAGTCGACTCGAACAATGATACACTGACGGGGAGCGAATCAACGGACTCACCCAACACTGGCAGGGGAGCCTCAGAAGAGGGAAGGTGTCCATCTGCTCCAAGTGGAGGAGGTGACAAGGTAACCAAGGTAGAGTCGTGATCACCCTCCAAGTCACCCTGGGCGAAACCCGTTAGGATGGGAGGGAGACTCGTGGGAGTAACATCGGTGGGATGGTTGCCGTCTGTTTCAGATGAAGGCAAAGCAGCAACCATGCCAGAATCGTTACTATCCTCGAAGTCATCCTGAGCTAGAGTTGATGGAGGGTAGCTTTCGGAAGTGACACCAGGGTTAGAAGTCCCGTCGGCAGAGGCGACTTCAGTGAAAGGCAACGAGGGCGCAGCAGCCAGCGAAGAGTCCATAGACACCGCAGATTGTGAAGTCGAGGTCGAGGTCGAGGTCAACGGCACTGACGTGACTGAGCCCGAGTCCGAAGCGGTAGCCGGCGATGGCTCAACGAATGTGGAAGACGGTGTTGATTCAAGTTGAGTTTCCATGTTAGATGTGGTATCTTGGAGCTGGGTAGTGCGCAAAGCCTCGAAACCACCTTTGGCCAAGAGGCTTTTGACTTCATTACTAGCCTCGGTTGCCAAAGGCCCAGTGAACTTGTTGAAATCCTTGAATCTCCGCCGAAGGATCCCGCTCGGGCCCCATAAGGAATGAAGCAATTCGATGCTGCCAGGCTGAACGACTTTGGTGATGGCTTCCATGGCCATCACCACCTTCTGCGGGACGTTTCCACAAGAGTATCCAGCGCGAACTTCGGGGGGCAGCCATCCGGGGCCATTCCATGCTTGATCGAGGGCCTTGGCCATGGCGTTGAAGTGGTTACTGTTGAGCCTGCGCTGCACCGCCTTTCTCTCATCCTCGGTGAGGGCTGAGTGTGCTTGTTTGTTGGCAGTCTCGATCTTGGGGAACTCGGTGACGAGGCCGACAGTCGCTGTCTGTGCCTGACGTTTGGGATACTGGGAAGTGACTTGGCTCCAGGAAACTTGTTCGGGCGTCTCAAACTCGGTCATGATATGGTTTATAGCATGTGACACCTGTCGGATCATGGTCAGCGAACACAACAAACGGCAAGGCAACCTTGAGTGAAACATTCATACCAGAGTTTGCTGCTGCTGACGCTGCATGGCATGGTCAAGCTGATGAGGCTCGAAGCCCGCGGAGACCGAAGCTTCACGATGGCCATCAGGCGTGGCTGGAGGTAGGGGACGACTAGGCGCTGGACTCTGCACAATCCTTGGTTGTATGAGTCTGGGATCTTGTCGCGCGGGCGGACAAGGCGTCATGAAGAAAGCCTTTTTCGACCGAGCAACCACAGGAGAGGAACATGCTGACGAGTTGCTTGAAATAGAGGACGAGCTGCTGAGGGGGCTCGGTATTCCCGCTATCTCTAACGATGAAGGACGTTTCGCCATGACGAGAGAGGAGAAGGGATTGGGGGAGATGAGAAATTTGGATGAAGATGAAGGAGGAGAGATGAAGTTCGCCCCAGATGGCAGGCGCCTTGAACACATGTGACGGAAGCCATGAGTTTCCGTTTGATCTCCTGCTTCGTTGGCAGGCCACTATTCGGAAATGGTATTTCCCAAAGAGAGTTTCCATCAACAGTCATTGGCCAAAAGGCACTGTGCCCTGGAAGATCCAATCATTTGCGCTGGAACATGGTGTTGTGAGACCAAGCAGTGACATCACTAGCCGCAGCGTAGCACCTGAAGGAAAGGAAAGGAAAGGAAAGGGGAGGGAAATTTGGGTGGTTGGCATATTTCTTATACCGCTGAAAGGCCAAGATGAGAAGAGCCTACAAAAAAGCTTATTTAGTGGAGTTATTTAAAAAAAAAAAAAAAAAAAAAAAAAAAAAAAAGAAATCCATGAGCTTGACTATTGTGCTGTAAATGGTGATGCGTGGCTTTGCTGGCCAGGTTGGGCTGGAAGGTGGGTGAGGGGCGGTTGGCGCCCTTGTCTTGTGTTCCTACATGAGCACGTGACGGTCCATCAGCACACCTGAGGCGCCATCGGCGCGGAAACCAAAGGACCAATCACAATTGAAGAAAAGATACCCCGCTTCAGGCGCTGGCCAGGTCGGGCCAATCAAAGGTGAGAGCAAGATGCACACTTGCGGCGCCTCGGGCGCAAAACAAAAAGACCAATCACAATTGAAGAAAAGACACCCTGCCTCACCGGTCAGACCAATAGAAGCGAGGCATCAGACTCTCCGCCGAGAGGATGCTGGGCGGCAAGTGACCTATCACGTGTCTGTACCATTTCCGATAAACCATACCGTCTCCCAGGTTGAGAAGAAACCTGGAATTGTTCAGGGCGACAAGCAACTTGCTGCCTCCTAACACATACCATTTAACCAAGGGGCATCACCAATCTGATAGGCTTTATCATCACGTGATGTCGCGCCCTCCAGGGCGCTTCGAACTTAACCTGCAATGCCGTCCTTCTTCTTCAAGAACGATGGCAACGATGATCCAGACTTCTTAGAGACCAAGCTCTCTCCTAAACGGAGTTGTCGAGGAAAGGCCGGCTGTGTTTTTTGCTCATCTGGGCTGCTTCAAAGCCGACGTTGCTGAGCTTGGTACCGGCCCTGGCAGAGAGGCCACCCTTGAGAGCTGAGGGCGCCGCCGTACCTATCTGAGAGGTGGCTATTGAATCAGTCTGAAGAATGAGGGGCATGTGAAAAGCGAGGGTAGAAATTGTCGGATATCGCTACCAGATATAGCCTCCGGGACGCATATGTCTGAGTAGCACGTCCGAGACGACAATATCTACGACTAGGCCACTCTTCTCTATTAGATCTTTCATGGCCGATGGGGGTCGCTCCAGTAGTTTCCAGCGTGTCCTTCTCCATGGAAATGAGAAGGCTGTTGCTTCTTGTCGGGCTGCGAAATACGGGATCTGAATCTCGTCCACTGACTAATTGCAGCTCATTTTATTTCCTTTCGTCCATCCTGCTTCTCATTCTACCATGGCCAACATTGTCCCGCGTGTCGTGATGCAAAGCTCCTTTCCCAAGGGGCTCAAGGAACCACTTTGATTTCGACACCAGTTGGAGCTCAACTTGATTAATCTCGATGCTAAGTCCTCACTCGATTGTGTCGAGCTCGACGCCCGTGGCATTTGCTTTCAGCTGGATTAACTGAGCGACCCCGTCACCGGTCGTCGCAGGGCTACACTTGAAGTCATAAAGAGCAGGCCTCAGGGTAATGTCAAGTCAGGAAACCCTCAAATGTTGATTCCAAATACTAGACGTAGGTAAGTTGTATTCTTGCGAGGATGGCGGAACCGGCGACACTTTCAGAAGAAATCATCAGCTACAGTAACAAACAAACAAAACGGTCGGTGACACATGCGGCATCGAGATTTTTTGCGAGCACCATTGTAGACTACAAGACCATATTCTGCGCCGGAAGCGGACGAGGGGCAAAGAATATAGAACAGCAGGCCAGTCATCATCTTCGGTTTATAAGTCCAATAGAATTTGGTTAAACGTCATCGGACATGAAGATTTCTGTCAGAGAAGTGCTCTTGCGATCAATTCTACAGACATCAAACAAAGTCCTTCCTCTTCTTGTCTATTCCATCTCTTTCATTCATCATGGGCTTCGTGAATCTTAAACACCACATGTAACAGCTCAGGTACTCACGGCTCGACATACCAGCCTTACTATTACCTCTATTCCCATCCCTCAATCAAAGATCCAAATAACCAGTATCTCTTTTGCCCAGCAGATAGCCTTTTCATATATATTCCTATTTCCGAGTCTTCAACTCATTTCTCCCCTCCTGTCAGCCGCGAGTCAAGACAATTTGCCATTTTTACATCAAATGACGAGCCAGCATATGGTGCAACGCTCCCGACTGGGACTCAAGATCCCAGTCGATCTCTTCGTGGACACACCTACTCGACCTCTGGCGTGCATTTAATTGTATTCAGTGCCAATGACGGCATCTCAATCTGGTTGTAATTGGAGTCTATACGCTGCAGTGAAGTAGATAGGTTGTAATCGTAGTGATAGTATGGTTCTTGTGACGTAAATCTTCAGTGAAACCCGCTACCGACGTCCGTCGCTGTCTCTTTTCAAGAGTACATATGCTCCGAACGATGCCTCAAGTGATCTGCTCGGCCCCTCCTCGCCGCAAAGATGACAAGATCGTCGAACACCCGAGACGCTAAGTAGCTCGTTCACTTGAAAGACATTGCCAACTTCTCGTCCGGCCACTTTAAGCTTATCGACGAGGCCGACCGGTCAACCAGTGCCATTCGAGGGCCCTGATTTACGCCAGGCAAAGTCAGTTCAATAAATCATAAGCCCTCCCTTCACTGCCTGCCACAAGACCTTCTCCTTGAATGACGTTATGCCTGAACGCCAAAGTACTATCGTCACGTGGAGATCAATGCTCGCCTCTGCTCAGAACGAACTCCAGTAGGTTTCGAGAAAACGGACCAATCCTATAGACAAGATGGAAACCAAAGTCTAGGGGGTGAAGCTCCAACGATGGGAGAAGAAGGCGCCCACACATGTCCGTCAAGACGCAACTGAGAAATTGCCAGTGTAGTCTACTTGGGGGGTTTGCGGCTGATCATAACTTTCGACGTCATTGGCATTCGGGTCGGTCAAGAGCCAATTTGAGTTAGTAACTGTGTTCTTTACGTTCACAGTCGTAGTTTACGGGAGAGTGGCAGTCAGTAACTTGATAATGCCAATCATGCATTTCCCTCCATTCTCAGAACAGCATCCTCAACAGACTCTGAACTCCAAAGTACCTTGGTACTTCGATGCGCTTTTCCCGCGTTGTGATTGGCCGGACAGAAAACTGTCAAGCCGGAGAGAAGCCGACAGCCGCCATGAGCCGCGGCGCGCGCCTCCCTCTTGTTTGTCGCGCTTCCAACACAGCCACAGGTGCTCCACTATACATAGCCACAGTTTAGCACTGCCACACCTGCACTTAATGCAGGTGACGGGGAGCAGTGAATATAGGGAGAACAAGCATCATTATGATCACCACCATGATCGTCTATTTTGGGGTATGAATGAAAAAAACACTGCCTCTCTCCCTATATAAATTTTGGTGCTAGCACCAGCGGTGTTTTACTTAGACGACCTTATTAGTTACTGAAAATTTAGCAGAAAATCAAGCACTTACTTTGTACCATAGCACTTGCTGGCACTATTTGGTTGCCGGATGCTAGATCTAAGACACTTATAGGTATACATCTTATCAATAGTGAAGAATAGCGCGTGTGAGTAAATAGGATGAAGTGACCTTAAGATTTATATGCTCTAGAACTATTTACGAGTGCACTTTGGTCTCCTGGTTTACTACTCAAGCAATCCTCACCCTATACTCTGCTGTACATAGTATATAATAGGCATCACATAGTCATGCGTCTCATCGCCGGCCCAAGTCAGCAAAGGTTACTATTTTCAGGGACCATAACGCTTTCAAAGACACTGCATCGACTGCGAAGGAACGTACGGCTCATTGCCTCCTAAGTCATGACTACCATCGGTACCTCGCGCCCTGGTAGGTACAGGGAGATGAACCAAAAAGCCATGCTAGGCTGATCGTGAATATCGCCGTCGTCTGCCGCGGCGAGGAAATAATAATGAGAACAAAGGCAGCCGTGTGCCGTGCTCACTCCGAGGGCTTCACGCATCACCAGAGGGCGTGTGCTCAACTACAAAGATGGTATGGTATTCATCAGAAGAACCATATCCTGATGCTACCATTCCAGTGTCAGGCAAGCCTGTGAGTCGCCAAACTCTCATAATCCGGCCTGCCTTGCCAGTGTCTGCCCCCCCAGCCGATCGTCTCGCACCTTTCAGGGGTGTCTCACCATGTTGCTCTGCTCAGAGCCTCATGCACTCGGTATTCATGACTTCAAAGGCCCACTGCTCGCCAAGTCGCATTGCAACCACGGTGCTGGCTCTCAGGAACAAGTCGTCTGCAACAGTAGGGTTCCACATTAAGCGTCTATTTTGTCCGTGGCGACTGCCTTGGAGGGCCCTGGCCATCGGCTTGTTGATGATAATAATAATACGTGACGCTCGCTATAGAATTCTTGGAGAAGCAGCTCGGCCCATAAGCGTGCCTGCCTCGCCATCACAATGGCTCACTACGATACACTGCATCTGTCCCTGCTCCTCCAACCCCTCAGAATGTACCCCCTTGTGCTGGAGGTTGAGCCTGCACTGGTGCCAGATCATGTTAGAGGTCGGTCTCTCGTGTCTTCTGTCTCGAAAATAGGCCATAGAGCGGAAAATTTTGGATCTCAGCTCACATTGGAATGTGGGACCGCTCGCCAGCTTTCTTGTTTCGAGGTAGTACGGAATTGGGATGTCGATTGCGGACTAGAGGACATCAGGTCTCATGAGTAAGCCAGGGCCCAAGGCTAGGCGTCTCGATCGGACTCGGCGAACAAGATATGTAACTATAGAGCCATAGAAAGCACTCTATCCCGCAAGGATCGTGATAGCATTCAAGATGATGCTGGCAAGCACGACGACTGGACGCGTTGGTCTCGCAGTCGCGATCGCCTTGAGGGAGATGTAAAAGCCTAAGAGATAGACCTCGAGTGGACTTGGTCGCAAGCTTCATGACCCGTAGGCAGAACGAGAGTGGACAGAAGGCCGCCAACGACAAAGAACAGGCGGTGGTCCTAACCTTGATGTACAAGCCGGTCTTGAGCAGCAGCCTTAATTCCTCGGGCACGGTGGCTTCCGCAGTTCTACGTTTGCACTCTCTCGTCAATGGCCTCCATATGAGGTAACCTGGCCTGTAATCCAGGTCGGCGAGTGGATGGAGGGAAGTAGAGGAGTGGCCTTCGCGGTGCGTCAACTATTTTAGACAGTCAACCATGAATACAACTATCATACCATGAAAGATTCCCGTACACAAGAGCATGGTGCACCAATCCCTGCCCCTGCTTACCCTGGTTGGGCCTTTATTCCTGGCCGCCGTGTCCTGGGCGTGTCCGTTTCGGCCTGGAGCTGTTGAACTTGAGCCTTGTGGTGAGAGAGCTGTTCCTCGAGAGGCAGGATCTGATCATCCGATGTGGCACTTGCCTCAATCTTGAGCTTGCCTAGCTCGACCTTGATGAAGTTGATCTCAGCCTTGAGTCGTTCCACCTTAGCCTTTTCATTGTGGAGCTTGTCCCTAATGAGTTGCTTACTCTTGAGTGCCTCTTTTTGCGTGCTACAGTTCTAACTTCTTGTTATTCCCGTCCTCCCTGCGCATCGTTAACTCCAGTTCTTTCTGGGTCAGGGGCTTCCCAAGCCTGGGCTTCTCTTATTTGAGGCAGTCCAGGTGTTCGAACTTTTCCATCTTGGCTTTGAGGTCCTTGGCCTCCTGGGCTAGTTTCTCCTGTTCCTTTTTGTTATACTGTATATATGACCCAATTGCCGCGGTACCTAATGTAAGGTACTTTACACTTTTGCCGTATAGCATAGTGGCATAATGTACGACACTTTTTCAGTCGATGCGCGTTCTATCGCAGACGTTCACCAACCCTCTCATGTCGACGTTGATGAATGGGAACAGCTCTCTTGACTATGTCCTCGTGACGGACTTAGAAGACTTTGGGCGGGGACACTCGTTGACTTGGGCAAATTCGGAGAAGTTGAGGTTACAGCCAGCCCAGACCGCGTATCTCTGAGGCATTGCTACCGGCACTTGCAGCGCGTCAATTCCCGTCTGCCACGCGGTCTAGTCTGCCCCAGCTACCGTTCACGACACCACTGTAGCGTTAAGCTGCGCCTGGCCTGCAATCCTCATCAAGCGCCTCCCACACCACCCGCAAGGCTAAACGCTACACCTCAAGCAACATCGCTCTTCTCTCTTCAAGAGGGTATAGCTGCCTCACCTCAAGCTGCGACAGGTTTCTCAGCCTCATCAGGTCAACCGGCTACGGCCTTTCTCCATTCATCGCCTTCATTCGCCCGTCGACAGGCCGCTTTTCCCCCACTGGAGCCCAGTTTCTCGCCTTCCGCAGCATCAAGTCCGTTCTTTACCTCGTCCCCCACGGCCTTCCACCATCCCGCGGCAATCGCAGAGCCAGCTCACATCATCCTTCTCACCGAGTTCTCAGGGGGGCGCAGTTGGTGAGTGTTGTCGTCCTTGCTGGTGTGTGACCTTCGACGCGCAAGCTCTCCTGCTCTTGTTGCTAATTGCTTCGCCTGCCACAGGCCCTGAACGCTCGTATCAGCCGTCACCCAAAGTCACAAGCCTGACGAGGCAGCTTTCGAATAGTTCCTTCATCACTTGACGAACCGTCAAAAACCCAGACTGGCCGACATTCTCCATCAACGGCTGCCCAGCCTCAGCGAGATATTCCGACACCACCAAGCCCAACGGCTCAAGTCACAGAGGACGAGCAATCGCCATCAGAAGACGGCTCAAGACATCAGTTGGCTTGACGAGAGGTGGCGTGGGCCGCATTGGCTTCCTTCTCCCGTCCGAGATCCCGGGAAACCAGTCCCTGCTGATATGGTCTCGGCCATTAAAGGCATCACCCAGACCTTGCTTGAACGCGACCCTCAGTCCCCCTTGGCTTCGCTATGGCAAGAGGTAGGTGCCCTAGAACGAGCCGTGGCCGACGACGTACGGAAGGAGAGCAGGCCCGGTCGATCAACGCCTGCGCCCAGACTGAGTGGTGACACCGCAAAAGAGATCTTAAAGTCAATCCTCGAAAGTCCGCAGCCCACACTCCCCGGTCACGTATCATCAGCAGGAGAGGCCCTAGTTGCGGTTGAGGGAAACGACAGGTTTAAGCCAGCTGATGAGCCTGTGTAAGTCCATGAGCTGATCTCAAGCAATGACGACTTTGTGTTCTGAACGGCGACTCGCCGCCATTCAACGACGACTTCGCACAGGTCAACAACCACGATGAGGCTGCTCCGTTACCCCAGTCTCCGCCCTCCTCGAAAGTCGACATGGCAAACTTGAGCGTAGCCGCCAAGTGGGCACGGTCGCCTCAGTCAGAGCAGAGGGCTATCAAGAAGCAACGCGCCCAGGCGGACGAGACTGCCCACGGCACTGCGGACCATATCTGGCAGTCCCTTACCTTGGAGGGAGACATGAGGGACAACGTTCTTCACTTTCTTTCCTTTCCCACAAACATTACATACCGGAAACCAGATGCCGAACTCCGCGTCATGGACCCTTTCTGGTCCAAGGCGACAAGCAATTTGAGGAGCCAACACAGATAAAGGAACTCCACAACACTCTCGCGTTCCCCATCCGGACCCCATCCCCAAAGCACTGGGCGTTGGGCTTCCTCATCAAGAAGGAGACACACCTCGAGTTGCACCTCCATGGCTCGATCCCATCGGCCGATCGCAATAGATAGATTCAAGAGCGACTCGGGAAATGGATGGATACCATGGCCCTCGACGAGTTAAAACTCGAAGTGGCAGTCAAGGTACATGTCGTCACACGTTCAAATTTCGTCGTCAGTGCTAACATTTTGCCCAGCCCTGCCCAGAGCAGCGAGATCAAACGAGCTACGGCTACCGTGCTTTGACTTGCCCGCGGCGGTTCGTTCAAGGCGTCGAATGCCAGGCTACAGATGACTTTTCTATCATTACAGAGAAGGACTTGTTCTTCAACCTTCTCTGCCGCCCTGTCGACGTGGAGCGGTTCCGGCAACCACTGAACAAGGCGCTCCAGATCTTGCAGGACAAGGGCCTGGAGCGAAAGCTGACATCATTTAACTCGGAAGAGCTGCAGCTCCGCTGGGACGAAGCGGCGGCGGCCCGTGAAGCTGCAGATCGCCCCGAAAGGAAGGCTCGAGAAGGCATGCAAAGGACCATCGAGGTGCTCAAGGAGGGCATGGCCAAAGTGGAGCGGGAGATAAGAGTCACTGAGAAGTATTTTCACGATCGACGCAGTTAACGAAGTGGTGAGAAAGCGGAAGCAAAGCAGAGGCTGACGCGAGGAAGACGGATGCCGAGTATCGTCAGTCCTTGGCGAATATAGATCTCGCTGAGCATCCAGCCACGCTATCCAACAAGTCCATGTAGGAACTGAGTAGATGAGTATCATGGCCCGGTGGATTCATGAGGGTGCCTGATATCTGTCTTGGGTTGGCTCAAGAGGCATTGTTATGTAGGCCAAGTGTTTCACAGATGTGTCTAGAGAAGCCCAACGATATGAGAGGGGCATACAAAAGCGAAATAAGATGGATTATCCCCTCCTCTAGAACCACCGCGATTCGACCCCCTGTTCTTGTGTCTTTTGCCTCCCCGTACGCCACTGGTGTCGAGTTTCTTAGTCTCGCTTCTTCTTGAGTTCTCTCCCTCTTGTTTGGTATATTTTCCTCAACCCTCTGCCTCTCCCTCTCTTGGCTCTACTCGGCTACCCACCCCTGTGGCCAAGTCGGTCACCCGCTCATGCTCACCGTGTAGTGAAGAGACGATTGTTGAGGATAGCCGATACATCTCTGAAGACAATTATCGGGCCCAGTATTGAACAAGACGTACCTCTGCACAATAAAAGCATTCAAACCCATCGCGTAAAACAACGTAGCTCTTCGAGGGTCTTTGGGCGCCGCCGAATCGGCGCCATGAGTACTGAGCGTTTCGGAACTCATACTTCTCTAGCCTCCTATATCCAAAGTCTTCTTCACGATCATGCTGGGGCTGCCGAAGCCGCCAGGGGCCGCGTGACCTATATCGCCAAGGATAAGTCTTGAACAACGAGAGCAGACCGCCTCTACTTAGATTCGCTACATCAGGATACTCCAGAAAGCGGTTTTAGACCTCTCAGGATGCCTTGGACGCTTGGTCAAGCACCTTTGCGAAAGTAGACAGCTACTACAAGGTGCTAAGGCTAGACACGTTCTCATGGTAAACAAGCGACGGAAGCCTGGATGGCTCGAGAACGTTGTCTCTGTTGATTACTCTACCATGGACCTACCCTACGTCCCAGGTGTCCCTTTTGGTCATTTATTCGGAGCGAGGAAATGTCAGAGTATGGAAAGAAACATGACGAATAGTATGTTGAGCAGCACCTATTATCGGCATCCATGGTCTATTTAGCTGCGCTTGAGCGAGCGGTGGAGCGGTACATGGTTTGGGAGCTAGTTGGAATGACGCTCTGGCCGACTCGACGAGACAACCCGAAATCAAGTTCCAGGAGACAAGAGACAGCTACCAAGAGGCTTGAGATTAGAGGCCAGAAATATCTAAATACTTGTGCAATGCTTATCGGTGTGTTTATTGCTTTGACTGAATGAGAATCACCAATGTCGGCGTTAATGGTGGTGGTGTCGCGAGCGTGTCGTAAATCGATTGGTGCGGTGCCAACCAGTCCTTTAAAAAAAACCGACACTCCCCCATATAATTTTAGCTGTGAGACCGGCGATTTATTTTCAGACCGGTTGGGCGCGTTAGCGAGAGCCAATGGGGGGCGATGAAAAATCCACTCCTATGTAGATCTTGTCACCCAATCTCTTAGGACATCTCCACTCTGGAGTGGGGGTTTTCGCTTCTCCATCCAATCGGTGATCAGGCACTCGGCTACTCTGTATATGCGCCAACGTTCTCCTCCGCACTCCATCACTTGATCTCCCTCCTCAAGGGATGACCTCCTCCTTGTTCTTCCTCATTTTCCTCGCTGTTTTTCTCTGGATCCAACATATCTCACCGTTGCTTTCTCTCTCTCTTGGCCATCGCCCAAGTTTTCGACGATCCGATCGATACCGAACGATATGTGTCCGTGTCAGTTGCTGGTCAAGACAACAAGAACAAGATACGATGGCGCTAGCCTCGAGGTGTGCGTCCACTCCGTCCACCACATGACCACCGACTACACAACTACACGACCGCACGAGGCGTTGCCGTAAACTTTTCTGCTTGTGCTGCTCGAACCGCCTTTCCAAAATGTCGGAGCCAAGCCCTTCGCCTGTTGCCGTACGTGAGTCGGCCTCGCAAGATGCGGATGGGCGGATGAGCTTGCAGCGTTGGCTGCGCTGTTCGTACGAAGCCGGCTGAGCATGTGTCTCTACATGTCTACTAGCCTCTCGGCCAATGCTTACACCTCCTCTTGCTACTCCTCCCACACTGGGCTCCAACTTGCCGGCTATAACAACCACCGCTGTGTAGGAGTCGAGATATCAAAGGCTTGGCTTCTCCGTCTGCATTGCGCAATGGTGGCCGCCTACCAAGGGCTCCTCGTCGTCCTTGGATCGAGGTGAATCGAGTATCCGATGGTTCGCAAAGGCCATCGACGCACACGCCTATCGATAAGCCTGACAAGCACGTTTCGCCACCCACTGTCTCTTCCAAACGATCGCGAAGCGAATATGCCGCCCGCCATTGACCGCCAACCCTACCTCCCGCTTGACTGTCGGGTTACACAGCGGCGCACTGGCAACAAGCATGGATTCCCGCGCGCGGTGAAATTTTTGCCCGGGCGTGTCTTTTGGTTTGCTTGGTCGTTTGCTCTCGTCTTCCCCTCTCGTTCTCTGAAGCTCCTGACTCTGTTCATCACGGCTGTTGCGATCTGGGAGCCTCGCTGTCTAACCTCCCCGATTCCTCCGACGTTTGTCTCGATTCAGACGACTCTTGCGACTCCTACGACGTCTCCTAAGCCCCTCCACGATTGAACACACCTCCCGGCCGCCTTGCTCCTGGCGAGGGGCCGACGACCATGTCTGGGACAGCCTCAAAGACACAGAGGGACGCCTGGACGAAAGACCGAATCGAACGCAGGCTGCAGTCACTTCGATCCTCTTTCCACGAAGGCCGCATCTGGCGGGTTGGCAATGAGCCCCTTAAGGAAGCTAACGACAAGCTCTTGCAAACCTACGAGCAGGTCATTGGGGTGATGACCGAAAACAGCATCCCGCTTCACCTGCTTTGGCAACATGACGGCATCTTTGACAGGATTGTGGGCTCCCCCACACGGAAAATGTCAGAAGCTATTGCTCAGCACATGCTGAGAAGTGTCCGACAGATGGCCACATTGATTGCGCAGGACGATGAAGCCACCTGGTATTGGCCGCCGGATACAACTCGCTACGGCATCCAACAGCCATTCGTTGGCTCGCAAGCCGAGGCTGCGCATCTCAACGCCACCGGCGACGTCAACAGAGAGATGGCGAGACGTGCCACCATGGCTCTGTGGAGTAACTTTGGGCTTGACCTGGAATTCGACGGCTCGAACATCATGGCTGACGGGCGCGCAAGAGGCAACCACCGTCGCCGTGACGATGACCGTCGCAGCGCGTCACCGTTTCGGTCACCGCCTCAGACTGCAGCCATGCCCCAAGGCTCTGTACGAGGTGCCTACCGAGAACGGGAAACCCCGGTTCGCCGAGATGCCATTCAACGCAGCCCACCGCCGCCATACTCGGTGCTGGACCCCTACCCTCGCAGGGAGCCCAGCAGCCCAGGCCTGCACCGTCTGGCACGGCAAACTCCGCGCTGTTAGGCCTGGAAACCATCGATCAGATGAGGGATCGCCCGCAGACATTTCGAACGGTATATGCCAGCACAGGAGATCAGATCCGGCTCAATCCCGCTCAAACAGACGCAGAGCGTGCTGCAGCTCGAGCGCAGCAACGGGCCCTCAGACAGGATATTCGAGATCTTGAGGATAGACTTGATGACCTGGAAGGTTGATTGGTTGGTACGTGTCGAGGTAGGCGTTTATCCGGAGAATGGAATACTTTATGTGGATAAATGGTATATTGTCTTATGATGGAGTTTAGATCATGCCATGTAGAGAATGAAACTTGCAATAGCGCCGCTCTGACTAGGAACCTATATATATATAACTAGCTATATAAATGGGGTTATATAATATCTTGTATAACTAAGGGCCACCGGGACGTGACTTTTGTCGCTGCTAGGTAGAAGTAGGCTTCTGCTCTACCACCAGATCCCCAAGGATGTGTATTCTCCCCAACCAACTGGCCGCTGGCAAGGACACCCTTGCTTTGACTTTATTTAATAAGTTCAGAGATGGTTAGATGTACATGAGCTGAGCTCCTTTGTGAGGTACCCGTTGTGGCACTTGCGAAGATTACGTGCTTGCCTGGGGTAGATCTAAGTGGTGCCTCTATAAGCATCCCTCGAGTTGCGGCGTCTTTCTTTCTCATTGATTTACCATTTGGTGGTTGCCTTCTCTGTCTTTAAGGTACTCCTAGGAGCTTCGTAGGATTTGCAGATATGAGCATGAGCTGAAGAGGCCTTGGATGGCGTCTACTGCCTCCTTCCAGGCCTGGATTCCTCCCTCATCCGAAGCCTTCAAAACCCAGGGTCTTGTCGACGTGGCTCTGGCTCTAATCATCCAAGGAACCAACTCCAAGTAAAAAAAGGTACGCGTCAAGGGGGTCAATCTGCACCACCCTCATCCGTGAGGTCCTCGAAGGTCAGGCCGCTTATTCACAAGCAGTCGTTTAAGCTCAAGAGCCGAGGATGTCAAGCGTCACATGCTCATGAGTGGCTCATGGAATTTGCAGTAAGACCCCCGTATCTGCACGCCACGCGAGGGTATGTTTTATTGGAGCTCGCGATAGAAATGGGAGTAGCCCATAGAGGCGAGTACGCAGTCATACTGAGATTGGCCAAGGCTAGAACGAAGCTGCTCCTGTGATTCGTTCTCCCGGTTATCCGTGACCGCAAGCCCATCATCCTGCAAATCATCGCGGCCGCCAACTAGGAGTGCGGCTACTACCACACTTTCACTCAGGTCCTTAGGGCGACCTTGTTGTCGATGAGCTGGTGCAAGCAAGTCGCCTAGAGTTTGGCGAGCTCCTTGTCAAGGAGGAGGTTGCTGCAGCGGTGAGCTACGCTGTTGATCGCTAGACAACGCTATATCCTGATCTTACAGCTGCCGATTGTTGCTTGTTAGCATACCCGCTGCCCCTGTAGCAAATATTTCAAAAATAACGTCAAAAAGTGGGAGGATCCGGCGGGTGGCAAGGCTGGCGACTCTGGCAGAGGTGTTTCTACGGCTGGTTCTATCGGACCCGACATCTCTTCTGCCAGCAACTTCCAAGTATGGGTCGAGTTTATCACCACCAAAAGCAACGGGACTGCGTATGTGGCAGCCTCAGCCAATGAACCAGCTCATCGACAGAGGTCTCAGCTGTTTGAAGGCCGGGATTGAATGGATGCTAAAGCATGAAAATTGTTTGGCCGTCTAGTCACGGCGTAGGTTATTTGAGGCGATTGATGTTCCTTGACTCTGGCCATTCCCCAGTCGTATATTCTATGACGGTGAAGAATCTCTAATAGCCCGCAGCTCCAAGCCCCCGAGTCATCATGCCCTCTTTCAAGCCGGTGCTGGCGCTGGTGGCCCATTGAACGCTCACTAAAACGGCTCAGCGCATGCGATTGAGCGGAGCTGAAACACTGATGACAAGAAGACAAAACTTTCAACCATGTTCGGAGTATTGGTGGGTTTTTCGAGCTGCTTATAAGGCAAGCCTGTCATTTTTTTCTTTTCTTTCATGCGGGGGGCTTGATAGAACTCTCATGGAACCTCCATAGAGAATGTATGTAAGATGATTAGTGCTGCCATTTGAATCTCTCCACCTCTGCTCCGCCCGATTATACCCCCTTTGGTGCAGTCGATGACCTTGGTGCACCACTCTTGGCAAGGTCCCTTGGGCACGCCATATCCATACAGCTCAAGGGTACTGATCCTGTTCATGACATGGCACTGATACGGATGACGTATCGTGTAAGAGCCAGCCAGAAGCTTGGGTATTACTATTAGACTGTTCTAGAAGCTGTGGTAGACGCCCGTCTTCATGTAAATGAACCTTGCTGATGCTGTTCAATCTAAACTAATATAGTCTCGAGGCTTTAGGAGATTGTAGAGACTCTTCGTAAAAGCACAAGACATTTGCGTGGCCATTTCTAGTAGGTCTTTCAAGGAATATCTCCAGAATTCAACATGAGACCACCCAGTGCCCGGCTGACAACAAAACAATGCCATTATATGGGTCAATGAGCTTTATCAGTACACCACCACGTTGAACTCAGGCTCGCCAGCCTTGGCCTCAAAGATGCAGTCGATCACGAATGCCAAGGGAACCATGTTCCTCGCAATGAACCTACCATCTAAGATTTCTTGATTGGAATTCAGTTATTGAAAACTATTCATAGGCAAAGGACCAACGAGAAGAGCTATACAGATGAGAAGTGGGAGCTGTCATGATCGTGAAGTTTCCAACTTGGACCGCAGCCGCGAGACGACAGACACTGGCAACGGCGTCTCGCACCGGTTTACCAGTATCTCGAGAGTCTTCAAGGTGAAATCGAGTGCAGGGGGATAAATTAAAACTATTATATCACGGCTGGGCCTCAAAGGAAGAAAGAAATGATTGAGAATGCTTGGTGATGCCTCGTGGGCGGGCCGGACAGGGGCATGTTGCCTACTGGGCCCTCCGTGGCCGGCATAAGTGAGGGAGCACAGAATGGACTTTTCAGTAGGATTGATCGACGTATTCACACATCTGCTGTCCTCTTGCCTGCATTACTTGCTCGTCACTGTGCTTACATGATCAATTCAACGGCCACTGCTTCAATGAATCGTAGCTAAATCCTCTTCAACACATGTACCGCAGCCTTGGATGGGATTCCCCACACTTGTCCCAAAGAATCAAGCCCAAGTATTATATGGGCTTGTCTCGCTACTATCAAATGGGCTCTTCTTGGCCAAGGTGAGCCTGTGCCATGGACTTCCATCGACCTCTTGCTTCCGGCCAGCTTAAGAGCCTCGTCTGGCTTGTGGTTTGAGGCAGAGAGAGCGAGAGCCTGGCCATATCTCTGCTGCGAGATTGGAATGTAAATGAGCGTCCTGGATACTCCACAGCAAGCCGATATCCTTGAATTGCGAGAGACCCGGCTACATTTCAGGCGACTGGCCTGCTGTGTTTGTGGATGGTTATTTTTTCTTCTCTTCTTTTACTATCCTGGGACGGTTATCTGTGTTCTATTGCCCAGTCAGTCGCCACTCTTAGGTGCAGGGTTGGAGTTGAGGCTTCATTGTACACCCAGATTCGTCAAGCCGCTATTGGGTTGAGGTTGGAGATTTCAGGTTTGCTATTCGATATATTCAGGGTGTTTTCCAGCATTGGGATTTAATGCTGTCTTGTGTATCTAACTGTGTTCTTTCATATTATGACCGACAAATCCTCTTGGAAGCGTCATAGAAGTCAACAACAATATCCAGGGTCTACTTATAAATGTTCCATCCATCTGTTCTTCTTTTCCCCTCTGCCGCTCTACCGTTTTTGTCCCCCTCAGCCTCACTGCTCAGGCCAGTTTTCTCCTTCATTCATCTCTGGTCAGTTGATTCGCTCCGTCAATGTGATACTCGATACTAGTTTGACAAGGGTTATCATCGTGTCAGTCACTCACCAAAAATATTGACCTCTTGAGTCAGCTTTTCGTGACTAGGATCCTGGCGTATCGAGGGCAGGACTGACACACCGCACAGTCAAGTTACGCTGGGGGGGGCTTCGGGCTTCCCCTGCCGGGAGATATTGCGGACAGGATGTAGAAGTCCTTGTCACTTTAGCTTCAGCGCACAAGTGCCATGGAGCTCGTGGTACTTATTTTTTATCTTCCAAATATCCACATCTTACGTATTCCATAATGTGCTATCTTAATCCAGGCCTTGTTCTCGGCAGATTCTGACTTCCATGGCTACCGTCCCGCCATTCCATGGGAACCTCCACTAGGATATTATTTCAACTATAGTACAATGCCTGACACATGTGCGGTGCGTAGACATATAACGAGAGAACCGTACAGACATTCCGAGTACCAGGCTCTTTGTTCTGACATAGAGATCAGGAACAATTAGCAGTACGCTAACGGAACATGCGTGACCCATTAAGCATTTGCTTCTAGCCTGTGTTGAGGTTATGGAAACCGTACACTTCATTAAAGGCGCCTTTTTCATCCTGACAACTGTGTTTATTGCCCTTGTGGCCTTTGCTGCTCGCGAGGAGACACACGAGAATTGATTACTCGTTTGGTTGTAATACAGTATCATTGGAGCAGACTCATAGCATTTAAGTTGCTCTTCATATTTAAATGTCCCTGGCAGACCTACCATATATTTTGATATTATCCCTAATACCTTAATATAATGTCCTCGCTCGGGTCAATAAAACCTCGACCGACTCAACAGCGCCCAGGTGCTGCCTTGCGGTATTACTGCGAGCCTCTCTAACTAGGTAGAGTTGACATGAGACTCCTTTTTCACTCAGAATAGATTCATATTGCCGTTTCCGACCACAACCGGCCAACGAGCCATCCTCACGGGCGGGGGGATCAAATCAACTGAAGATGTCGAGAAGCCTCGAAATATCTATGTGTGCGTGCGGGCAGTCTGACGTAATTTAATGATGGATAAGATTATTGCCCTGTAAAGCTGACATGCTCAAATCGCTGCCGCTGGAAAAACAGGAAGAAACTAGGGCTGTCTTGGGAAACCGTGGGAAGAGGGGAAACCGGAAACCCTGGCGGTGGTTGGTCCATTCAAGGGGTCAGGCCATATCTTGCTACGAGCAACAAACAAACGGTGTCTACTTGCAAAGAATAAATCTTGGCCTCGATAGCATGCGTATCGATGGGGTCGCGGGACCGAAGATGGAGAGATTGAAAGTCTCTGTGCTCAACGATATGCTAAATAGCTTGATTGTCGTACGGGGGCTAGGTGTGAGTCTTCTGTTCCAAGATATGCAAGGGAAAGGCTAAAAAATAAGCCACGGTGTTAGCATCGGGATAATGATGCTATGAAGTGTTGATATTGTGTTCTTTGTTATTGGAACCCGGCCCTTGATGGGATAACCGCGTAAAATAGATAGAGCCCCATGATGGTCTCCCAGTCATTCTCGAGACAGCTCTTGCAGGAGACGAAATGGACATTGACAAGGGCAGTCAACTGTCCCAAGACGCGAACAAAATGGAGATGGAGATGGGTGGGGATAACCAGCTGTGTCAGTCCGCAGACGAGATGGAGATCGACGAGGCGAGCGATGAGTTTCAGTTCTAGGAGGCAATGGATATCGACCAAGCCAGCCGTGCGTCTTCGGCAAATAAAATGCCCAAGTTCACATCCTGGATCAACGACATCATTGTCGACACGCCAGACGGATCGGCTTGGAGCGTTTGTCCCAGCCCTGACCCGAGCACCAGGGAATACTTGAGCTCGGATGTACAAAAGGATGTTGAGATGAAGGAATAGTGCGAGCCATGGTTCACTAGACGACGTCGGTAGTATAGCACGAACGATTGAGTACAGGTGCTCCTCTTCCAATGAGTGCAGAGTGACCATGCCCCCATTATGTTCAAAATTATTATGCGGCCAATTGAAGTGAGCTGGAGACTGGGCTGGAGACTGGGCTGGAATTTTCAAAGCTGCACCCGATGGGGCTCGTTCGTTGGCACTGTTGGCAACACGGGGGGCCGAGGACTGAGTAAACTGAACACCCTCGGTACCACCTGAGGCCATCGAAGTTAAGGTCTCATTCTGGGGCTGGACTTTGGCGTCGATATTACCGGATGAGATGATAGGTGCACCGAATAAAGCTCGGCCGTTGCCTCGGTTGCTGGTGTCTCCATGATCATCCATGCTCGAAGATGGCGGACTGTTGGCGCCTAGCTGGCTAAAACGGTTGGTGGGAGTTGGCTTTGGCGTCTGGGGCACATGAACGATGTTTTTGTGCTTGATCGAGGTGTTGTTGGGACCCAATTAGTTTGAAGGATCCCGATCAATAGTCGTAGGAGCTGAAGAAGACTGAGTACTAGTCGACTGAGGGACCAAAGGTTCGGGCTTCTTGAGGTGATCAGGTGCAGAATCCAAGAGGCTCTGACCCTCTGTCAATGAAGAAGGGGGCATAGCACCTTCGGGCTTTGATGGACCACCCAGAACTGGAGGCGAGATGTACGGAGGTTGATCTGCAGCAGACTGGTCAGCCTCCACATGGAGAACCGTCACTTCATCCTGGGTGGTGACAGGCTCGCCAGCCGGCTTGGTTTCAGCAACCACAGCGTTGGTCGTCTTGTCATCCGTCGCCTTTTGAACGGGTGCAACCTTCGTCGAAGGAGCGGGAGGGTCGGCAGCGACAGATCTAGTAGCAGCTTCTTCATCTTGCGTCTTGAGGGCATTCGCCCGTTTCTGTAGCGCATCGGACATTTCACTCCCGATACACTTCTTCAGGTGCACCTTGGTCCATCCCTGGAATGTGCCCTTGCGAGTCTCCTAGGAAGTTAACCATTTCTCCTCATTGGGATCCTCGGGCGTGGAGTTCGCAAGAGCGCGGACGCGATAGAAACCTGGGTCGATCTCGTGGATAGTTTTATAGCCCTCATCAGTCTTGTTAACGAGCCCGGACTGGAAGAAGCGTAGGGCCTGGCGGGCTCGAACCCCGTGATCCATGGTGAGCCTTCGGGGTGAGGCTTTGAGGGGACCTATTGAGTCTCGTCAGTGCTGTCGTATCGGGGGGAGTTAGGCCACAGACGTTTCTCTCCCTGGGGAATAACGTTATACACGGGGAACTCGGCTATCTGGACGCCAGGTACTTTGGTAGAAGAGTGATTCGGTGGACTGTTATCGGTAGTAGGAGTGGCCACGCCCGTTGCGGGCGTCTTGGTGGAGTCTTGGCTGAGCAAGAGCAGAGGAAGCCGGTGCTGGGAGGGCATCAGCTACAGGTGATGTGAAGGACTAAAAAGGCCGCCTACGGGTGACGCTGTGGGCGAAACATATGTAGATGTGATGGTGATACAGAGGTGGAGTTGTCGAAGGAAATTTCTTGGATGTAACAGTCCATGGGGTGAGAGACGTATGCCTAGAAAGACAAAGAACAAAGTGAGCTGCTAGGTATCAAAGAGAAGAAGTCGATGGAATAACAGCGTGGATGAATAGGCAGGGTATCTGCAGATACAAAGGCAAACTCGTAAAGTGCATCGCGGCTCCCACCCCCGCCACCAGCAGTCGTCTGGCACTTCTGTTGTCCATATCCCAATCCTCCGCAAAATCACTCTTCCTCAGTAACTCGCCCCTCGCTTGCCCTCTTCTTCCGTTCACGTCTCTTCTGGGCATTGCTCTTCTGAGCGACTGGTTTCTGGGTCGTCTCCGTCTCCAAGGACTGCCCCTCGGGCTCCTCATCCCCCTCATCCTCCTCATCATCGTGAAATTCTTCTCCAAGTTGCTCAAGCTGAGTCTTGTCCTTGGTCATATCCCCCTCGGCATCGACGGCAGTGTAGAGTGCTGCGGTGAAGCGCTGGCGTGAGGCTTCGTGCTGCGGTGAAGCGCTGGCGTGAGGCTTCGTGCTGCTGAAGCAGCCAAGCTCGCTTCTGAGTCATGGCCCGGGATGAGCTGGGATTAGGACCGGGAGTCGGATACCCTGGGGAGGTGTGCTGGGTTAATAGAGGGCGCTGACGTCTCTAAGCTAGCGGCGGAGCGGTTTTAATGGGTTCAGGGTCTGCAGGACTGATCTAGAGGCTAGCTATATCCGGGGGCCCCCTTGAGGAGCGAGGTTAAGCGCGATGGGCCATGGGCGGCGGGCTAGATAGAGAAAGTTCCAGAGGGAAGGAGGTTAGGCGGGATCGCATCGAGAAACTTATGGGAATGGTTCGGCGTTAAAGGGGAGGAGACGGAGTTTAAGGTTTAGGATAGCCCTACTGCTACTGCTGTCGTGATTTCACTACTAAGTTTAGTCGAGAAGCATAGAGAATAAACGCACTTATAATAGTCCTCCCATGGCCCCTTTATCTTATTATAGGTATCTTATGCCTTATTGGTGGATATGTCTAATAGTATGTCGGGGAGCTGGCCCATCTGGCTAAGAGGAACTCTAGTCGAGCCTGCCGAGTCGGAACCAGCCCACACGACAGACTTTTCGATGTCGGGATACTTATTGACTAGATCCATGACGGGATACAGGAAGGCCCTAGCCCTCAGGTGATATTGTGGAACAGGCACGGTTCACACTGCACTTTGAGAGCTATATTTGATATATTGAAGTCCCAACAGAGCTTTTGAGGGCCGAGTTGATCCATTTTTCGTGTGCCAGTCAGACAAGTGTCCCAGGGGATGAAGGGGGGTAACACGCAAAAAACCAAGAAAAGCCGCACTGGGTTAATATCTCACAGGGCCGTCTATAAAGTGAGAACCAAGATGATCAATCATCAGCGGGTCTCGGCCACAAGTGCGCAAGTCACTGCCTACTCTGTTATTGCCGAAGCCCGGCCCTTGATGGGATGCCCGCTTACAATAGATAGTGTTACACTGTGGGTGTCATCTTGAGAGATATCTACACTTTTGTCCCCTCCTTGTCCTCCTTATTCTCCCTTCTCAGTCTTCCCGCTCTCTCCAGTTCCTGATACACTTTCTGGTGCTTCTCCACGATCTGGTGCCTGTTGAGTAGCTCCGTCTGCAACGATCTGATGGCCAGAGCCTGCTCCTTGGGAGACGGCAACTTCCATAACTGCACATGGCCCGACGTCTCATTCTTGTTGAGGATCCAAGACTCGGGGGAGTATAGATCGTCAACTAAGCTAGACAAGGTATCCATCTGTTGACAGATGATACGGAGTTCGCCGAGGCCCTCAACCGTGTCCCTGAGTTGTCGCGAGATGTGTACTTGAACAATCTCGGTCAACTGCTTCATATTCTCCTTGACCTGCACATCGTTGACTTCCCTGATACCCAGCCAACCTTTCCACTTGCTCCAGACACTATTGTTTTGTGATGAGGGAGCCTTGCTCTTGGGCATCATCTGCTTCGCCCACTGAACCATCTCCTTAGCGTGGGTGACCTGGACCTTGACCCATTCCTTATCCACAGTCTCAGCCATCTCGAGTGCCTGCTCGATTGTATCCTTGAGCTGTGCTAGAATCATTACTTGGTCGAATAAGGACGGAAATCCGGTTCTATTTGGCCAGAAATGGTCGTGGACGTGGTTCGCCGTAAAGATCTTCGAACGGGAGGGCATAGAATGAGGGAGGTCCCATGTGAGATTTCTACCCCTCGCCGATGCTGCCCAGACCGCCAACCTCTCCACCATGGAATTGGTATCTGTGCTGGCGAGAGAGAAGCAGCTTGGGTGGACGGCTTGGGTGAGTGGTGCTAACGTGGGTATGGGCTCAGCGCAGTCGCGAAAGACTTGACAAGAGTTGGAGAGATGATCATGCTGAAGAAAGAGTGTCCGGTAGCTATCGAGGATATCGCAGACACCGCGAGGCATCTGTTTGGGCAATGAGGTTTCAGGGATCCATGAAAGACTGGCATTGCCTTGGGTGATAAACATGTCGTCCTCTGGGTTCAACTCGATGAACCTCATTACATTTCCGGCCACCCTCCCGAGGGATGCAACCTGTATCCGCACCCACCAGTTGAAGATGCTTTCCTCCATGGACTCCTAGAGACTTTCCGCACGACGAGAAAGCAAGTTGACCTTCCCCTTGACCATTTTCGCCTCTTCAAATTGCACACCTGCAAACTCCCAGAGGCTGTGGTCGAGGAATCGCAGCGCCGCATCCTCATCTTGGCTTGTGGACTGATAGAGGCGCCATGCTTCCCAGGACATTGGCTTCTCCATTCTCTTGACCAACCATCGTGTCAGCCTCCAGGATAGTTCCAACGTTGACGTCTTGTCGGTGGGCATGTCTGAGTTTGAGGAGTTGCCGATGGTGGGATAGCGGTGTTGGTTAAAGAAGACCATCGGGCAGAGGGTGGTCGTGGTAAAGGTGATATTGGTCAGGTGCTCCATCAAGGGCACGATGGCGACTGGCGAAGAGGGTGGTGTTGGCCTCTGGAGTCCGAGGGCTATGCTAAGCAGACAGATGACCAGAGATAGGAGCCCAAACCAAGCCCATGGTTGATCAACTCTATTCCTCGTGATTGCCTCGTATACCCTCCGGATTGCACTGTGAAGTGTATGGATCCCATTTCCGCCTCCCAGTGCTAGACTCTGAAGAAGGTCGGCGTCGACACTCTGCCTGCTTCTCCTCTCAGCATCCTCATCGACCTCGCGCTGTATCTGGTCCTCTAGCAAGGCTAGAGACCGCGGGTCATCTGGCAAGACTTCGACCCTGCCGAGCTCGATGATGACACCCGGCGGGGGCGGCGCCTCTAGCACTGGTGGAATACCGTAGTACGTGAGGTAGGACCTGTCAAGGTGGAGGGATAGCGGCCGCCTCGGTGATGCTTCGAAGTCGTGGTGGAAGCAGAGCTCAATGGGCTGGCCGGCGAGGGTGTTTCGACCACTGTCACTCGTATTGACGAGGCCAACGGTGAAGCGGACCACGCGGTAGTCGGAGGGGGGGTGGGGGCAGACTTCAAGGACGGCTCTATCGACCACGCGGTTGGTATCATCATGTCTCGAGTTATGTGATGCATCTCTGGGATCTCCTTGGGTATTATCCCGGTCGCGATCGTCTCGGACTTGATCCCGTTGGGCATCGTCTCGGGCATCGTTGTTTCGTGACGTAGAGGAGCGGCAGGAGACCTTGCGCATGCGTAATGGCATTGCGAGCGTGTTTGTTGGCGAGGAATCGGGCAAAAAGACAAGGACTCGGCGTCGCAACAAGTCGTAGATGAGGCAGAGAGCAATGCCTACAACGAGCCCAGTCAGGAAGCTGTCACCTGTCAGCGGGAGACGCTTCATTCATCAATACCAATGCGCACCTTTCGGGATGAGGATGAATAAAGGAAAAGACAGCTGCCATGGCAAGCAGGCAAGGTCACTGATGGAGGGGTGGGTAGCTGATGCGCAGAGCAGTGAATAGAGACACCGCGGGGGGCGCAAACCAGCGACGGAGACGCCGAATTAAGGATCAAAGAGAGCGAAAGGCTCAGTTTCTATCAAATGGATGAAGTCTTGCAAGCTGTGTCGTTGCTTAGCTTCAGCTAATCGCGCCAAGTCACAGCCACGCGCCTGTGTAACAAACATTCCCAATTCGGACAGTGGTGGCGTAGAATGAGTGTGTTACAGTCGGAGCGCGGAGCATCAACATCTTGTCTTCCTTTGGATTGTATTTTGGTGTATTGATGGAAGAGGACAGTAAGCATGCCAAGAATGGGAGACTCCAGATAATATCAAGCCTAACAATCATGTGATCGAGTAGCTCTTTGTCTCGGGAGAAGGATGGCCGATCACATCCCCATCGAGGCGACAATAGCCCAGAGATGGCGTTGAGCCAGACCATTCATTTCAAGCCATACCTGACTAGCGTCAGCCACCCCGAGACGCAAAAGAGAACGGCCTCTACTTCACTTCAAGTGCAGGTCCTTGACATGCAGCCTCCCAGTGTGCAGTCCGCTTGACGTAAACGATTCACTCAGTGCACGCCATGGGCATCTTTGTTTCGCCAGAGGCTGGGTATATTACATCGGGTTCATCAACATCTGCACGCCCGGGTTACTCACCGGTTTATGAACACGTCGCCTGATCCTTGTGGTTGGTGGCACAAGCATGCCCAACCACGAAAACACGCCGGTTTCAAGAGCCGAACATCATTTGAGGGTTGTCCCATGGTCCAGTACCCAAATGCCTCACTGCCGCATCTCTGTCTGTCAAGAGTGGTTCAAGGGGAGAAAAAAGAAACGTTGAGTATAATGAAGAGATATCTCAATACACCCCCAGTCACAAGCACAACACCATAACGTCACTCATCAAGGGGCAGTTCCCAAAGCCCAACCAAATCCCTCCATCCCTCCATTCCTCCAGATCCTGGCACGTACAGCACTCAAGAGTGAGACAAATGCTCAGTCAGACGCTCCGTCTTCTCGCCTTTAATAACCCCGCTCTTCCCTTCTCCTCTCCAACCCATCCACACTGAATCAACCATCCTCCCAATCCTCCTCTTCATTGACGACCACACAACCACTCAGACACTGGGCGGCAAATATCGAGAGATCAGCAAGTGCAAGACACTCGACTCGGATGAAAGCTTCAACTAGACCCCCTGGCGTTCAACCGATAAGTCATGCATCGCCTCGGATTGCGATCCGCCTGGTCGAACCGACCACCAGATGTTCATGGAAGAAATGTCGACGAGCTGGTGCATCACGGCTCTTCGGTAAGACTCACCACGATCCCCTGGTACTAGGAGCAGGCTTAGACTCAGAGGCTGACCTGCGTTAGCATTACCTTCGTCCCGTCCGTGTTGCGAACCAAGATCAAATGACGAAAACACCGACGTAGGCGGTCGTGGAGAGAATATCTTGTACCCTTCTCCCATCGGAGAACGAGATGTATATTTGTCAGCCCCCTGCGTCTGTCCGGTCGACGGTGAAAATGGAAACCTGAAGGGAGGAGTTGCCGTGGGGGTGGTCGTGCTAGAAGATGATCTCGACGAACACACATCCTCGATGTTCAAGGCCCGCCGTCTCTGGGAATCTCCAGAGTCTTGTTTGTCGTTGAATGCCGCCCATTCCGAATACCAATCCGTACCAACTTGAGGACGCTCCGTCCATCTGGTCTGTCGAGGGTTAACGCTGTCATGGCCCTCGAGCCAATCGAAGCGACTCCCAAGGTCGACAGCATCGCTTCGCGGCTGCTTGAGCATCAAACGAGATTGGGTTTGTTGTCGTGATTCAGTTGCGAACGTGGCCCGGAAACTCTCACCATCAGAACCTTGGCTCACCGAGGGTAAGGGTCGTGAACCCAAGTCGGACCTGGGACGGGGAGTGGCGCGTGGGGTTATGTCTCTCTCGTGCTCATCGCCACCTAGGTTATCCGGTTCAACAACAGACTCGACGTCCGTCTCGTCCGGGACGGTAAACTGGTTCGACTTCTTGTTCATGTCGCGAGGAGTTGGTGGCGAGTAGAGATCGATATCCTCTTCCCCGGGGCTGGTCGGCTTGTCGAGCGCTCGTTCGAAACTGGCCATTGCATCTCCGCCGGATAGAACCCCCTCATTACCTGGATTGGGGCTTGATGCAGTCGATCTGAGCTTGTCGAGTCGTCTTTGGGCAGCTTCCAGCGAGTCTGGGTCCGGCGAATTGGCCCTGGGCCGGTCTTGCATGTCGAAAAGGGATCCTCTAAGAGAGTCTCTTCCCAGAGCACTCCATCCTCCTACATACTCAAAGATCGAGGGACCCTCCCGTGGATGAGGTGTGATCGGAGAAGCAGGATGAGACTGAGACTGGGCCTGAAGCTGCTTATGGCGTAATTCTCGTTGCTGCTTTTCTAGTTCAAAAGCCTTTCCTTGCTCCTTGAGTTCTTGCTCCCGGTTTTGACGAAGAGACTGGAGGTGGACCATGAACTGCTTTTCTTCTTCCCGCGCCTCGTTCACCGCCTCCTCGTGGGATCTCTGCAGCTCTTGAAGCTCCCGCTGCTGACTGGCGAGTACCAGGCGTTGCTCTTCCCGGCTGTTTTCTCGTTCCATCGCCGCCAGGTGTTCCGCCATTTGTCGTTTCTTTGTCTCTTCTTCCTTCTGTTTCTCAAACTCGGAAATCTTCTTCTCGATTGCAAGATTCTTGGCATCAAGATCGTTCGCGGCCTTTTGAAGAAAAGCCTGGTATTGCTCCATCACTTTGCCTTGAGCTCCATCTCAATCTTGGCCCTTTCGCACTCGGGATTGTTTTGTGCGGGAGGCTCAAGGGGTTCAATGTCCATCGGACCACCTGCCAAGGCATTACCCTCAGGCTGAAAACTTGATTGCGACGAGTTGAAGCCTTGCCGCTGTGGAGACTGAGGCTGGGTTCGTGGGGCCTGCCAGTGTGATGGGAAAGAGGGGGCAGTTCCAGTCGATCGAGCGGCCTGTTGACGATTCGTGGAAGCGAATGTTTGGAATGAAAAGGTACGAGTCAGGTTGTGAGGCCGATTGGATTGGTCCGCAAGGCTCAACCAGATGGCTTCGTCAATCTGGCCCTGGTCGAAGCCACCCTGGCCATGCCCACCCTCGCTGTGGCCCTTCTTGGCTTGGTTCTGGGTTTGAGGGGTCGATCGGGGGGCCTCGTTGGTGTTGCTCTGGTCAAAACCACCTTGGTTCTGGTTCTTGGTCAGCACCAGATATCACGGCATCATGGGCACACCTCGGACGATGCGAACCTGCGAGACACCTGTATCGACGAGTGGGCTTGAGATGCTTGACATATCCAGGTCTTCCTCCCAGTCCAGCTTGGCGAAACCATCCTCTTCATCTGACACCACAATGACCTCTGGGGGGGCTGCTTCATCTCTGTTTGAATCCTCGATTACATCCTTGAGGTTGGCTGTAATTTTGGAAGCCTGCCCGTCCTTCATTAGTATCCGCTGCTTCTGGCTGAGCTTCTCAACATCAAGGCCAAGAGCCAGAGCAAGCCTGCTCAAAGACTGCTCGTTGCGCCGGAGAGTGGCCTGGGAGTGTCGGTGCTTGGAGAGCCACTGAAGCATCCTGACACGATCCTCAGGCCACCAGTTGACTCGTCGTCGGGTATCAGTTCGGTATTCTTCGATGAATCGGCCATTGTACTGTAGCTGAGCGCCGCCCTGTGGGAGGCATCCGTCAGCTTTCTGCCATGGCACTGGAGGAAGACATTGCAGAGAGAGGACCACTTACCCCGGTTAAACAACCCATGGTGGCCGATGCCGTCGCAGATGGGGAAGTCGAAAGAGGTCGAGGGAAGAGGTGTGTTGACCTTGATACTGATGGATGACAGTACCGGGCGACGAGCGAATCAGGCCGACGACGACAGTGGATGATGGCGATGACGACTACAGATGTTCAATGAAGAAGTGATGGACGTGGATCAAAAAGCTGCGTGCAAAAGAGGACCCATCGATAAAGATATCGACAGCCGAGGACCACAATTCGCCGATGCGTTAATGAGGCTGACGTCGAATGAAGGATGAGTAAAGACACAGAGGCGAAACAAGGCTGAAACACAAAACATGAAGAATCAGAAAGAAACAAAGAAGTTGGACTTTACCGCCATCGGACGCCTTCCCATCCCCACTGACATGTGCGACAAATTGTCTGGATGGCGAGGTTTCACACAGCGAGAATCGGAGCTAGGCCATCCGAGATCCGAGGATAATGGTATCTGGGGTCTCGGAGAGGTTCTCGGTGCTGTTCAATTGGCGAAACGATCCCTCGAGAGGCGTTTTTGCTAGGGCGTGATGGATGAGGGTATTCCCGACTTGGTCAGCAACAAACGCGTCAGAGACAAGATACAAGGAAAGGTGTTCATTCTGATTCTAATCCAGTTATTTCATGAATCCATTTTGAGCCCATCAAGCGCGGGAAAACTGCATCAATATCCGATATGGGCAGTCAAGAGACTAACAAGACCTTCTCCAGGCCATCCACACACACATGGCCCAACTCAATCGAGGTTCAAACGACGGAGCTTTCCAACCGGCTCAACTATCTCTGCCATCCATCTCGCAATCTCCTCCTCCACGGTACGAACTGCTGTGGCCGGCCTCGGCTTCATAGCCGCCAGAGACGCAACCATGTCCTCCAGACCACCCTCATCGTGGTCCAGACGCCCGAGATAATCCACCAACTCGTTCATGACCGTCACCCGCCGCTCCGCGTCCTTGAACATGCTGCAGAGGATATTTCCACGGTTGACGACCGCCGCGACGCCCTCGCCTATTTCCATCTGGCGCGAGAGCCCTTTACCCAATGTCTCGACCGAGTCACGGAGCCGACAGGTAGCTTGTCTGAGATCACCGAGGCGCTAATGGATACTAGCATACGTCGTCACCGGGAAGACTTGGCGGGCGAGGCGGGCGCGGGTATAGAAGGATATTGCGAGGTTGAGATTCCTCTGGACGATGTCAAGAGATGGCTGTCTACGGGTCCCCAGTATCCAGGACAAGAAGCTACTCCACAAGCCTGAAGAACGAGCTTCCTGTTGACAGCGTGCAGTCGCGGGCTGGGAGCGCAGATCTCTGAGAAGGTTCGAGATATCTTTGTCGAGGGGGCCAAAAAAGTTTCGCAAGTCCTTCTCTACCTTGGAGATATCATTAGCTAGGATGACCCAGACGTCGCGGATGCCGCCAACACCGACGAGTGCGATGCTATCATAGCCCTCATGCCCCGAAAAGAAGAAGTCGTCGTTGGCCAGATGGGCCTCAATATCCGGGTGAATCTTGAGCTGTCGCATCCAGCTGTCAACATCATCGATGGCCTTGACGACGCCGAGTGGCGCGAGGGCGATGAGCGCAGGCGTTGGGTCGGGTGTTGATTCAAGTGTACTCGTGATGATGGTAATGGGGGTTGGCTGAGGAGGACCCGAGGCAAAGTAGCCAAAGGTCATGAAGGATGTGAGTGTGACAAAGGTGTTCTGGATAGCCTTGGTGGTATTGTTCCAAGCCGTGACGGCACCATAGAGCGCTGTAATGCCGATGAGCGAGATGACGAGGATCACCAGCATCAGAGGGAGGCCACAAAAGGGTGAGCAAGGGAAGCCCCATCTGCGACCACCTCCGCCTCTTCCTCCGCCTCTTCCTTCACCTCCTCCTCCGCCTCTTCCTTCACCTCCTCCTCCGCCTGAAGAACCCTCCATACCCCCGTACGTGTTGCTGTTGTTGTAGGTGAAGTTGTATGTGTTTTGCGTGTTGTGCTGAGTGTTGTTTTGGGTCAGCCTCGGCTCGATCGTGGGGGCATCGTCAGCTCGGGGAGTGCGGGCAAGGTCGCTGAGAGCTTGTCGAAGGAGATCTCCCGTGTTGTCGTTTTCAGGTCCGGGGAAAGGGACAAGACCAGATCGATGCTGAGGGACAGGCTCAAAATCGACTAGAGATTCGTGGGGAAGCACAGGCTCGTATTGAGGGCCGAGAACCGGCTCGTCCTCTTCCTGAAGAACAGGCTCTGCCTCTATCTGGCCATCAGATACATGAGCAGGGCCAGTCTCATCGATGGGCTCCAGGTTGCGAGCAGTCGCTGGATCCTGCCTGGCTCGTGTCTTCGGAGAGTTGGGAGCCGGAAGCGTTTGAGCGATGGCTTTTCGCCTGATGAGAACTCATGGTCAGAAAGCATCGGAACAAACTTCTGTGACATACCTTGCGCCTGCGATTCCGGGACTGCCCCGCGAGGAACGCAGTTGGAGGGCCCGTCGAATGCGTTGGATCATGGGACGCCATGACGGCGAGAGGGTGGTGCCAGAGGAAGACGCCGAAGCCGAATAAGCTAGAGAAAGGCTTAAGAGAAGGATCTCAAGTTATCGGATTGTGGTTATTGAGAGACAAACATAACCGCGTCTGTGTCACATGGTCGTGTCGTTACACAGTCGCAGATGTCCTTGTCCCATCTGAAATTCAACCTCAACGTCTTGACCGCCATTATCTTCTTTCAACTGTCCTCCAACACCATCAGAAACATCACATACGCAATCATCAGGTCTGTCGCCTCCTTGTGCGTCGTGTAGCGCATCCTGACTCGTCTCCAGCCAACAGCATGGCCGACAGACAGCCACCGACCACCCAGCCAGGCAACAACCGGTCACCCATCGGTCGGTTCCTCATTGCTCTCGCTGTTGCCGCTGTCGCCATCGCCATCGCCTGCATGGTCTGGCCCAAGCCACCTCCTCCTCGCCAGTATATCGATCATGCCCCCGAGGACTCTCTCATCTCTCCCCTCGGCATGATCTGCCACGCTCACTCGACCGTTGCTCGGCTTCAGCCCTCATCCTCTGATACGCCTGTGACTCTTTATTCGGTCCTTCGCCTCGATCATACTGAGAAGCCCTTCTACCCACCCCACAAATGCGCATACCCCTACCACGAGAATTATCGCGCCGCCCGACGAGCCATCACTGATGCGTGGGCCAAAGTGACGGATAAGCACGATGGGAATATGCGTGACTGGAGAGATGCATTCTCGGCGGCTGCCATGGTCCTCTTGAACGATACAATGCGGATTGTATACACCAAAGAAGTTTTGCCCAAGATCGAGGCCAAAGGAGAAAGAGGCTGGAGGGAGGTCTGCAAGGAGCTGTGAGGGGAATTTGGATCTGCCTTGAGAATAGATTTGACTGATATGGAGGATCGGACTCAACGAAGGGACTCTTGGGTTCGGCGGAATGCTTTGTGTGGAATTGCTGCAGAGTGAATAAACCTTGGAGTTGATGGAAGTGAAAAGACGGCGAGCAGATGGGGGGGATTTGTGAGGATGAAGGATAATGTACATTTCGTACCCCAGTCCCCAGAATTAGAATGAACGTTATGTCACCTTTGTAAGCTTTAACTCATACAAGTGACAGTCGCTCTAGCGTTGATGGACTTGAGTCAAGCACGTTGTCGGCTCTTGAATGCCTGCTCAATTTGCCATATGATCATCAGCATTCGAATCCGCATTAAAACCTCATTTTCCGTGTGAATGACTGAGCATCGTCCTTTGACGCGGGCATTTCCCAGTACCTACTGTATCACTGTTGAGGTGTGGTTCCGAGACTTTTACCAATGAATCCTTCATGAACCGTCCAGAAGTTCCGGTTCCCATCTACAAACTGAGAAACACGACATGTCTCAGAAAACCCAGTAGAGAAGCGACGATACCTAGAATACCGGTCAGTCCCATGGCCTTTGGACTCCAGGTCAAATCTCGTCCAGGTTGGCACGTGGTGGTGTTGCGAATTATGGAGGGTGGCGTCCCAAGGTGGGAGTAAGCTAGATATGCAGCTGAGAGCCTGTATTGCGGGAAACAGACATGCAGTGGGCTGGGGAGATGTGGTTGTAGGGCGGCGATGCATACGAAGCAACGGTCGAGAGTGAGCGCCGAGTTGGCGACCAAGTTCTCGAGGATGGCACCCCGAATAGAAGATTCCTCATATCCTAGCCGGTGTGTGAAGGGCCAACCCGGCATTAAGTTCGCCAAGGGGGATCGGGGGGAGCAATGGTCGAGGCCGATCAGAGGGCTGCCATGCTGTTTGTGAAGCATAGATCCAACGATCTAAAAGCTACTCGACAGTCAAGCCCGTCCTGAATGTTCAAATGTAGACTCCAGTTGCGCCAACCAAGTTCCCCATGCTCCCCTTATCCGTTACTGCTTGGCCGTATCCTTCTCGCGCTGGAGGGCCGCGATGTGCATCCCCTCCAAGTTCAAGACGCGCTCACAGATACGATTGTTGATAGCCTCTTGTTCTTGAAGCGATTCTTGGGCTTGACTTAGCCAAATACTCCAATTCTGTCAAATCATGTCGAGGGTATCGGACATATCCTTCAGCAGCCTTCCCGGATGTTTGATTGCATAAGGAACGGCCTGTTCGTCGTCACCAACAGCCTCGGAATTCTGGCACTCTTGAAGCCGCTGCAGGAAGCCGTCGACACTACTCTGCGTCTTTTCGGCCCATTTTCTACGATGGCAGCGATATTCTCGATTCTTTCCACACGTTCTTCAACCTTATCCTTGGCGTTGCGTGAACCGTCCAGTTCACCCAGCGCAAACGAGATCCTCATATTGAGCTCACATGATGGGATATGGACCGGTGTTCGTGGAGTGACGGTGCTCAAGGAGGAAGGAGTGACGGTAGTGACTGAGGGGGGCTCATTAGTGGCTGTCACTGGGGAAGGCTCCGTGAAAGGACATGCTCTCATCCCTGGCACCGCTTGGCAGGACATGCCCGATGTATTTCCCGCTGCCAGCAAGCACGAGGATCGCGAATATGTTACCTGGAGGACAACTGATCGCTAATTCGATGCTATGGGCTGGGCTCACACTCATCGTCAAGTCGGTCAATGACGCTTGAAGGGGCGCCACCTCGGCCAGATTATAAAAGAACGCGATTTTAATATCATAGTGGTATTAAAATTTAATGTTGAAAAACACCGTCTCAAACTCATCCAAATGAACTGCACCGCAGCCTTCTCGCTCAAACCTTTTAACCGAAGAAACATTTCATGGCCCAGGGAGTATTCTAGTAGATTGTTGGGGACTTGCTCCGGACACAGAGCTCAACAGGGCCAGTCCAAAATCACGACTGTATGATATATAGTCGATGAGTTGCTTATACCTAGAGTTTCACGTCCATTTGTTATACTCACAGGCAGGTTTGGGCGAGTTTCAAATCGCACTTAAAAGAAACATAGAACTCGAGTCTACCCGGGGGTTGGAAGATAAAAGGGTCACATAAGAGGAAACTCACACTGTTCTGATGGCACCGCTTTTCGATGCTTTGTTGACATGACTCGTACTAGGCTGTTGCCCATTGCCCTTCCGCGTCCGGAAAATGGTAGGACCTTCGATCCCCCAGGGACTGCAGCTCCTGTGGCTACCCTCGAGTTTTCAGCCTCAGAGGAAAGCCTCCATCTCTGAACCATACGCCACGTCCCAGATGGGGAAATTACGCTGCCGCAACTGGATATTAGTTGGGGTTATTTCCCTAATGAAGGGATGGTAGAACTAGTGCTGACGGATCTTTATCTTGAATCTCGTTGACCATATGAAACCACCACTTCAGTTCTTTGTAACCATTGCAACGACCTGCAGCTTTCGTGTCTATAGTGGTCTGAGGTGGTCGTTCACTCAAGTTCTGCAGAGCTGGCTCTCCCTTCTACGTCTCTCAGTCCATTGATGATTCTAGCAGACATATAGATTAGAGTGAGCTAAGTTCACAGGCTTAGCTGTTAAAAGAGCGTCATCTACCGCAGCAAACCGCCTCTTCTACTAATACCTAGACATACTAAGAGTGTGGAAAAGGCTTAAGATGCGAGATATTGGCCCAAATGAGAGAGCAGCGGCGTCAGACTATGGCTAAGATCAGCTTATCTATTAATATGATCATCCTAGTTAGAAAGCGTCCTCTCTCTGCCCCTGGAATTCTCCATATTCTACTAACAATTATATAAGAGAGAAAGGTATCAACCTCTGTCGGGGCCTCTATGGGCGATACTCAAGGACCGAGCTGAACCGGCCTAGAGACCGATAAAGCGGCTAGAGTCAAGACTGATCCAGACCTTCAGTGACAGAGGCAACTCTGTTGGTCCTACAAACTGAAATGGGTAGTCCTTGGTATATCTTAACATCCAGGGGGCGATCAGGGCTGAAAACCTGACGTCCTGGTGCCCCTGTTGAAGGAGGGATGGCATAGTAGAGACTCGGCGCGGGGACCTTCGAGCGACGATATATTGCTCCAGGCGGACTCCAGGTTGGCTCAGGATACTTCTTCTAACCCAGTAACGTTGGATGAGTACACAATTCCATATGCAAGTTCAAATCAGTTCAAACGATTCTTTCTGGCGTACCAGAATCTGGTTGAGAAATCGACTGACACAGCCAATTCAAGAGACTTGACGCCACTAGAAGCCCTTCCAGTAGCCAAACGTACTACATCAGCCAATGGTTCTTTCAATATTATTTTCAGCCCATTTCAATCTATTCAGTTCTTCGTAGCTCGCACAACTCCCACACCAGATTTGATCTGCATACCCCGCGACTTCTTTGGCCATTGTTTATCTGTTGTTTGACTTCACTATATAAACGAAATATCATCACGACTCGTTTCGAATCTTTCTTCAGCTGCTCCTCTCTTAGCCGTAATCTTCAGGTCAATCCTAGATAACCCTTTTTGTTGGCTTCCATGACGCATCCAAGAGGACTTGTCTTCATAGGACTACGCAGTGACCGCCGACGCTATATATTTCCAGTGACTCGGCTGTTTTAGAAGCATTGACATATAGTATTCGGGTACCTTGCAATGATCCCGTGTAGCTGCTGGCTGAGAACAGACGCGGTTGGAAAGATGAGACTTGTTATTCTCTACAGGAAGAGGAACGCTCTACTGCTCCACTCCTAGTACTTTGGCTATGAGAAGACAAAGATATAATAAATATCTAAAAGGGCCTTTAATGCAAGCTGCTATAAACATTGATGCCCCGAAAGAAGATACTGTTCTGGTAAGTCACCGTCGATGTCTGGATGGACCATCGGCGGGCTTGATGATTCCCGACAACACTCGAGCGAGTGTTATTATCATAGATTGAGTAACTCTTAGAGACTATGTACGCTTTTACCAATGACCTATTAGTGTAGGAACTTCCTCTTGGCCGCATCTCAAGTGGTGTATGTAAGAGTTAGACTGAGGAGTGATGGGGGGCCCTCACCAATAACGATACCCGTAGAAATGCGCTATAAATCATGATCGATCATAGACTGAAGTGAAGGATAAGAAATAGGCGTATCTTATAAGGCCACGTGCATTTGTGGCGACTGGAACCCGCGCGTTCAACCATGTGACTTGAATCGTGAATCTGGTAGGAAGAGTTGTCTAATTTAAGGTTACGGTGTTTTCCGGCATTGGGTTTTAATTCTGTCTTGTGTATCAAATTGTGTTCTTTGGTAACGTGACCGACAAGTCCTCTTAGATGCGTCATAGAAGTCAACAATAGTTCATCTGACAGACTCTCTCCTCGTACCCTTCAATCTCAAGCCCAGGTCTTAACCGCGTGTGACTTCCAGTGCTTATCCTTTCCCACCTTGAGGTAGTGATTCAGAGGATATTACAAGACTCCTGGGGTTTGTCCCGAAGGCAGCATTGCCACGAGTCCATAAATCGAGGAACCGCCGATAACGCGTCACCCCATCTAAACAAAGAGTGAAGCTAACCGCATGGCGCAGAGCCTCCGTGACGTGAGCTACAAGACGATGAATAAACCCGGGGGATACCACTTGCAGCGCATAAAAAGGGCTCCGAGATGAGACAACAGCATCATGTAACTTCAGACTGAGTTACAACCATCTCCACTGCCCATCTACAGCCGATAAAGGGCAGAGAGTAACGAGCTTTCTTTTTCATTATTATCTTCAATGGCGAGTGCACAAAAGGCCATTTCGAACCTTGTCAATAACAATATCCCTGGCTTGCAAGGGCTCCTAGTATGGCCAAGCGCGCCAAAGCCAGATCCTATGGCATCCCTAGAGGTTCACCAACTAACAATTTAGCTCAACCCACAACGTTAAAAAGGCTAGTCTATTATTCAGGCAAGCCAAACACCCAGTTTATTGGAGAAAAGAATCGTATCAAGCACGGGGCAATATAGACAGGGCCAAGCAACTTCCTCGTCTCGAGGTCGGGTCAGGCCTGGGCCGGCCAGTCACACCCTTGATAGGATAAATAGCATTGAGTTTTAATGCTGCTGTATATCTCTAAGTATATTTTTTAGTCATATGAACGACCAAAGCGTCTTGGATATACCAGAATGAGATAAATTATTAGGAACAAGCGCTGCCAAGTTATCATTATTGCCAACCCGATGCTGAGAATTCCATGATATTCAGCTCCTGGCGTGGTGCTTGATGCCCTCTTTACTTCGTTGGCGGTCATTAGCATGGCCAAGACGTCCCTTTTATGAAAGGGCATCCCATAGCTCGAGGGCTAGGGTTAGGGTTAGGATGGGTTTTCTTATTACATTTCTATTCAATTACGTACCTCGGGCAAGTTGTTACTCGTGCCTGATAATAGTATATTGGCTGTTCTGTTTGGTTGGCTGAGACTGAATTAAATATATAAAACGAAGAGTCCACCAGGGGTTTTAAAGTTTTTAGCCTATTACATTTACTAGCTAATAATGCCAGGTATTCAGGCCATTAGTTTGGCAATCCTCGAAGCAATGACTTCATAACCTAGGTGTTTACTCCGCTTTGGTGCGGATAGAAGGGCTCCTCTGCCAAGAGCCACACGATTCACGACACTCCAGCAGGGCGGTGTGGTCATGAAGAATAGATACAAATAGTGGCCCTGCGACTTGAGCAGGGTAACTGGCATTTCGTAAGGGCACGTCTCTTTCCAGTTTCATATCTCCTAACTTGAATGCACCAGGTTTGTAGAATGAAGGGCCTGTCATCTGTTCATTGGCCCACGTCCATTATTCTCACTCGCCGTAGATGTTAAATAGCTAATTTTGATTAAGCACTAGCCTCGCAGGTTTCGAATGATTACCGGGGCTCAAGGCCATAGCAGCGTGATGAAAGTGGGCATGGGCAGTCACATATTGATAACAACAGTCACAGGTATGTCTCCGTTCCGTATCTTATAGAAAACTAGTATATTTTCTCTCCCGTGAGAAGCATCCTTCGACGGCAACTTAGCTGAAAGCCTCAGCGTCCCTCGTAGCTGATAGACACGAGCTAGGGCAAAGAGGACTCCAGATCCCATTCATATAATAAGTCGAATGTTGAACCCCCCTATATTTTTACTTTGACTAGCTACTGAACTAGAACTGCAGCCCTTGAGACAACTATATACAGCAACGCAAACATATCACCCTGCGATTTCGGTACCGTGTCTAGATCTGACGCGAAGGGTAGGATTCTGGTGTATTATAGGGTAAGTCGCTGGCCGAGAGGAAAATTGGCAATTTTGGTCACTTTATTAATTCAACGTTAGTTCTCATTTATCTGGTATCAAACTTGCCCCGGGCTCCTTCTCCAACGAGCTCTCTGATGACTAGAGCTCAGGGATTCAACGCCATGCGGTTGTTGCCGCCTGAAATGGCTTTGACGTGGCGTCCTGACGATCAAGGCTCTGCTCGAGGCCACTATGTTAGCATTGAGATATGATGCTATGAGTGTTGTTAATGTGTTCTGTATTCTTTGTTATAGTTGAAGCTTGGTCCTCAATGGGATAACTGCGCAAGAAGATGGCTCTGCTCAAGACGGAGCCAACCCTCGTGAACCACCGAATTGTTGGTCCAAATCTTTCCCACTCTGTGAATCAGAACCTCGAAACATCCCCTGCCCTGATCATCCCTATCAATAGTCCTTCGACCTTGTTGCCCTCACAACTTTTTTTCTCAGCACGCGCCGATCACCGATGGCGACAAGCTTGATGCCTCAAGGTCCTCCATCGAGCCCCTTGTCACTCTGTCCTCTGGTCATGGCTGGTGGACTTTCCACGTTCATTCTCAGCACCAAATGTGGGTTTTTCTGTTATCCATGGAAGCGTGTCTTGCGGACTGGTCACTCCCCTCATTATAGGTCTGTCACGTCGCTTTCACTACGTCCAATTTCGAACTCGATCCCCTCCCAGTCTCTTTGCCTGAGGCCAGCCTACAAATGACATTGCCCTGTCACCGTATCGTTGAAATAACCGGTGAATCGTCTTCTCCAAGCGTTCTGATGTTTTAGTCGAAGAGTCTCACTAGAGACGACGCAAACACGGCACCGCCAGAGATAATACGAATCCCCCTATAGTTAATCTCTATGTCTTGACCGTTTTCTTCGCTGTCTGTTTCACCATCGGCCTCGCCAGCGGCAGTGCCCTTGTCGGCTCATCCATCTATCTGTGTTGCACGCCGGCTTTCATGCCTCGTGGGCTCGAACGTTGTCGCCACTTCGATCGAGCGCATATCGACTTCCATGGGGGATCACCCACCAGGCCTATTGTTAAGTACGACAGGTCGATAGCTTGCCCCCGGTGCATTACTTGTAGCATGGTCAAACGAGCGCAGATATGTCGTTAGTTTGTTAAAGATGCTTTGTCAAATGATGCGACGAGGCATCAAGTTGATCTGCAACTGCCTTGATTTCTGCCAATACCGGAGCCTCTTTCGCCTCCAACTCTTGTTCTGGTCGTTTTACGTGACGAACTCTATCTTTTGAGCTCCTCCCCCGTCGTCATCATCGCTCCAATATATCATGACCAACCAGATCTTTTATCCAGTTCTTTCTCTATTGCCCTTAGCAATGTTCTAGACACTCCATGCAAGACTCACTCTACCCGAACCCTATGGGTTGGCTTGAGGTTTTCTCAGATCTCAATACTGGAGGCCGTCATCTTGCCATAGGGCCTTCGACGTCAAACTTGTCGGGTTGACTCCTGAAGAGATGTGAGATTCACTAAGGGCAACACTAAACTGTTTGGCCCTGAGGCCCCGCTCCTTGCAGACATCCTCCCTTGTATTTGTGATCTTGCGCTGTTATCGTGCTTTCTGGGGTCCACCCAAGACCGTTCCATCAATTCTTCCATGACTGGGTCAGGTCCGTTCATGCCCATACGCCCACCACCTAAGTAGCTCGTTCCGATCAGCTCTCCTAGGGTGGTATGGAAATTGTTCTGCAAGTCTTGGCAGTCTAGGCTGCATCACTTCGGATATCCAGCATCTCAAAGCCGCGAGGACCACGTTGAGTCGACGCTGAACAAGACTGAGTTTCCCCTTCGCCTGAGTGCAATGAACTCGACACAGCCCAGGAACGTAACAAAATACGGACCATATATCTCCAGGGCTGTGGGAAAAGAGTCCAAAACTAGGGCGCATTTTACGGCAACGTTGAAAAGAAATTGAGAGCTTTCACGAGGCCATAGGACGGATGCCTCACTTGGGTTGACTCATCGAATGCTTTAGCTTGATAAGGGGGCTTTAAACCAGATCGAGACTTGGCAGATATACAAGTCACCATACACTATAGGGCATGTTATGGCCGGCCATGAGGGCGTGGGAGTGGCTTCAGAGAAGCATGAGAAGACTTGCAGTAATGGGAGGAGTTGGGCTAGATTAGGGAGACTTGCATGTGAATAGGAGGGAAAGGATAAACATTATTCGCAAGACATCAGATATCGGCTCTATATCTATCATTTCCTCGGGCGCTTTCGCGTTAGTTAGATCAGCCCTGGCCTGACCTCTCGCATCTTGCGCTAGAAAGGAGGGATTTGAGTGAGTTGAGACATGGATCGAGACGACTTCACCGTTAAACTCACGGCGTATTGATATGACCCTGTATCCGAGGCATTTGGAAATCATATATTGAACATGGACGGCCGACCGCAGTCGAGCAAATGGTGGGATTCATTGAAGTCCGGAGACTGCACTTGGTGGTCGCCAGGAACTTGCCCCGGCCGCCCTAGCAGTCATGCCGAGCGCTATAATTATAGCGCTATCCACTAAACTTTAGTGGCATTCAATGCTTACGGACTGCACGCGCAGTTGTCCGCCCGGGGCCACGCCAAGTGTGACGGTGAAGCTCAAACACCATTAGCTGGCTAAACAGTCTCGGTTGTCGCTAGCTCATTAGAAGGAGGCTCGATAGAGGAGTTGTCTAAGGCCCGAGTGAATGGCATGGGACAGGAAGCCACAATGAGGAACTCAAGCAGGCCCAGCGGAATTTACAGGGAGTTTACAGGGGCCTTCCAGGGAGATTCTGATAAGCCAATCAGAGATCGATTTTAATCAAGTCGGCGAGATTGGCTGAGCAGAGTGCCCCCAGGCGAGTCGCAACGCCAACTGGCGTCAGCCCCTCAAACGACCTGAAAAAAACACCGCCGCTGATCCCATATAATTTTGGCCGTGAGACCGGCGGTGTTTTTTTCAGGTCGCTTGCCCCTGTACTTGGGCCTGTCCGTGGCTGGGATGTACCTCCTCTCCACCCCGGTCGTTGTCTCAGGCCTTGCATGGCCCTGGGACATGTACACGGTGCGCGGATCACCAGCCGTCTCTATCTCATCGGCACTGTATGCATAAGCACACGTCACCAGATCAAGCCTTGATGCTCTAACGCGCGGTCGCAATCACATATGACAGCTCAAACACACCGAGCCTCATCGGCAACACATGGTGAGTCTTTGCGCCCACCATCCCTCCGTGCTGAGGGGATAGTGCGTGGAGCCTCGTTGGACAATTTGCATAATAGCACCTCAGCCTGCATCTCCAGAGGCTCGGCTTGCGGCGTTGCTGTCGTAGTTCTTCTCTCGTCCAGCGATAGAATGGCATATCATCGGAGCCTGCAGCAAATATGGAAGTCTGCCTCTCTATTGGCTCCTGCGGCTGAGATCGGCCACACGATTTCCTCGGGAAGCAAAGGTCCTGACTCAGATGAATGATACAATCAAATCTGCACCGATGTGATGGCAAGATCCCTTTTCGTGATGATGTATTTCCTTGAATTTTCCCGGTCGGTTAGAAAGACCGACCGGCCAGATAGATTAGCCCGAGGGTCATATGTGCCCATGTGACTATACTATGCCTACGCATAGTGCGCTAACCTAACTACTATTGTATAAAGTGGGTTAGTTATGCCCCTGCGCACTAACCCCCTGTTTCCTATGTTCTGTGATCTATGTAATACCTATTATATAATCACCTTAATACTAGTCTTATACTCCCTTATAAACCTAGTAATTAATTATAGCTTCTAAGTTTATACTTCTTTCTTTTAATCCCTTTAATTATATTAATTAATTTAATTAATTAATTTATATTATTAATAAAATAATATTTATAATTAGCTTATATTATTTAATAAGTTATATATTATTATAATATAATAAATATAATAATAACTTAAGCTATTAAGTAATAAGACTTATAATATAATTAAATTTTAATTTATAATATAAAAAAACTAATAAAAATAAAAATAATTAAAAAATTTCTTTTATAATTATAATATTAGCTTACTTAAATAATATATAAATTAATTTTTTATATATTTAAAAGTTATATAAACTTTTAATAAAAAACATTATTTAATAGCTTTATTAAATTATTAATAATTATTTTATTTATAAACTAATATTTAATTTTAATATATCTTTTTTAAATTTTATTTTAAATATAATAAAAATTAATAATAATATACTTTATTTATATTTTAAAGTCTAAATTATAAGCTAAGCTATAAGCTCTTTAGTTATTAATTAAAATAATAATTAAGTTATTAATTAATTTATTTAATTTCTTAAGGAAGTTATAAAGTATAACAGTTGGGTGACCTAGATACTAAGGCAGGTAGGTAGGTCACGGGTTCCCAAGGGATAAACCATAAGTTTATATTAGTAATAAGATTAAGCGCATAGTCTTAAATATAAGGAATATTATATCTAGTAATATACTTAAGGTATTAAGTATAACTAAGTTATATTAATAGCTAGAGTAGCTAATATATAAGAAAATGCTAATAAGTATAGTCTATATACTTATCTATACCTTATAGGACTAATAGGTAAGTAGGAGCGCTATTAGTCCTAGACTATATTATCCCTAGACTACTATTAGTCCTTCCTATATTAGTCCTTCTAGGGTAAGTATCCCTTACTTAGCTAATATAGATTCTACTATCCTTCCCTGCCTTAGATATATTATAGTTATAACACAAGGTCCCCTCCTTATTAGTTCTTATCCTTAAGACTAATTCTTATGACCTTTCTATCTAATAAGTAACTTAGTCTTATAAATTCTTTTCCTAAAGCTAATATAATATTAAGTTATCCTTTTAAAGCTTCTTCTTAAAAAACTTATAAGTTATAAGTTTTTATTACTTTTATTATACTTAGTAATAAGGAGGCTAATATACCTTATACTTATTATTTCTAAGTAAATAAGTAATATTTAATATCTAAGGATTTAGCTAGGTATAATAAGTATATTTATTTTAAGAAGTTTTATAATAAGGTTTATATAGCGGCCTTTTATAAGTATTTTCTTTTTTAGTAATAAGTTTAATTAATCTTATTATAATAACTTCTTTAATAAAATAAGAGAAAAAGTTAAAGGTAGATAAAAGTAAGGTAAGTAATAACCTTTTAAAGCTTTATAAGGAAATAATAGAGCTTTAGTCTTATCTAGTTATAGCGGCTAATTATTTATTATAAATCTATAAGGTTTAGAGTAATATAAAGGCGAGGTATTTTAAAGTAACTTATTAAGGTCTCTAAGAGGTAGGATATAATAAGAGCTTATTACTTATGCTAGATACTCATGAGGGTATAGTAGTTTATGATTTATAAATAAATTATATTTCTAATAATATTAATTAGATATCCCTTGGTTTAAGTAATAAGTTTTTTAATACTTTTCTCTTACTTAGTTTTAGTATTATTAATAAAAATCCTTTAAAAGGCACTAGGCTTTAATAAGGTATTTAAGTAATTCTTATATATTTTTAGAGTTTAAGTAATCTTTTTATTTAATAAAGTATATTATTTTATTATTAATTTTATTTATATTAAAGATAACTTTAATAATATATTTCTCTAATCCTTTTACTTTTATTTATTTATAATTAATCTTAACTTAGATTATATCTTATATTATTTTAAGTAATAAAATATAAAAGATTAAATAAAGCTTAACCTTAAGTAATAAGTCTAATTTATAATTATATTTTAAGATTTTTTATTTAACCTTATATAATTTAATATATTTATAATTAAGTTTTTTATTTTATTATTTTATTTTAATATTTTTTATTATAAAATAAACTATATCTCCCTCTAAGAAAATTAATCTCTTAATTCTTTTATTATTTATATAGTTTATTATTTTATTTTTAATAAAATTAAGTTTTATTTTTATTTTTTTATATAAATTTTATAACTAATTACTTATAAAAATAGCTTAAGGATTAATTATTATATCTTATATTTATTAATATATATTAAGTATAAATCTAAAATTAGCATAAGCTAATATAGTTTTTATACTTTTATTAATAGCTATATTATAAGCTAATTATATAGCTAATAGCTTTTTAACTTAGTTATTTTATTTATAATTAATATAATATTAAAGGTATTATTCTAGTATTTAGTTTATATATTTAGTTTATTTATTTATCTCTTTATAATATATAATAAAGAGTTTATAATTAATCCCTAAGTATTTAATAAGGCTTTATTAAAACTTTAAGGTAAATAATAGCCCTTAGTCTATAATAATCTTAAGTAATAGTCTATATATTCTTATTATATTAAAGTAAAAGAAATAAGTAAATTCTTTAATTATTATTAATTCTTTATAAGGTATAAAATAAGAAAATTTTATAAGTCTATTTATAATAATAAGAATATTATTATAAAAATTTCTAATAGTTAATTTTTTTAATAAAGGTAGCTTTATAATAAAGTTTATTATAATAAAGTCTTATAGGTATTATATAATTAAAAGTAATTATAGTTTCTTATATAGCTTATAGTATTATGCCTTAGTCTTTATATATAAGTTATATTATTTAATAATTTTTATAATTATTTTCTTAATTTTAAGAAAAATAAATATTATCTTAACTTATTTTAAGGTTTTATTAATTTCTTAATACTTATATAGCTAATAATTATATATTTCTTATATAAGCTTATATTATAATTCTTATAATACTTATTATTTTTTTATTTTTTTATTATTTAAGAGTTATTAATTATATTCTTAGATTTTTATAAGTAATAGATTACCTTACTTTATTATATAAGTCGCTTTAATAACTTAGTATATAATACCTATAATTCTACTCTAATTATAAGATATAGTAATATTATTTTTTTATTATAAATATCCTTTAATTATATATTTAAGAAATTATTCCTTTATCTTAGTCTTTTTTATATTTAGGTTAGGTTATTAGCTAATAGTATTTATTTTATTATTTTTTATTCCTTTAATATAAATAATAATATAATTAAATTTTAATAAATATTTAGTATATTATAATTATTATTTATTAAGTTTTTATATTTTTATAAAATAAGTAATATTCTTATAGTCTATATAGACCTAAATTTAATATTTATTTTTAATAAAATAATATTAAAATTCTTTAAAAATATTAATAATTATAAGGAATTCCTTATTATAGATTAAATAATTAAGTTTTATTTTATATAGCTTATAAAAGTAAAATATAATAAGGTATAGCTATTCTTTATTATCTTATTATCTAAGTTAAGTACTTAGTGCGAAATCTAAGATATTAGTCTTAAGTTTTATTTATTAAAAGGGGTTAAGTATTTTAAGTATTAATTTACTTAAGATAAGTTTCTTAAGCTAAGTAAATACTTTTTTTACTTATATTCTTATAATAAATATTTTATTTTTCTTTATAAGCTTAATAAATAGTTTAATAATATATTTAAATTACTTAAGGAATTTATAATAGTAATTAATAAAACTAAAAAAGGCTTATATTTCCTTAATATTAATTAATTTCTTTTAATCTTTAATTACTATAATCTTTTTAAGGTTTATATATATCTTATTATAAGAGATAATATATCTAAGGAATTTTATTTCTAAAATATAAAATTTATTTTTCTTAGGTTTTATTAATAATTTAGTATTTTAAAGTATTTATAATACTTTATAGATATATTTTATATATTCTTTTTTTATTTTAAAGAAAATAAAAATATTATTTAAGTAATATATAATAAATATATCTAGATATTTTTATAATATATTATTAATTATTTATTAAAATATAATAAGTATATTAATAAGTTTAAAAGGTATAATAAGATACTTAAATAATTTATACTTAGTATAAAAAGTAATTTTCTATTTATATCTTTCTTTAATCTAAATAAGGTTATAGGCTTTCTTAAGGTCTAATATTATAAAGTATTTTAGTTTAAAAAGTTAATCCTTTAACTCGCTAATAAAAAATAATAATATATAATCCTTAATTATAATAATATTAAGTATTTTAAAATTAATATAAAGTTATAATTTATTATTTTTCTTTAAAATAAAT
>RZGM01000147.1:166-29483 GCA_027886205.1 Fusarium piperis | reverse complement strand
AATTATAATAATATTAAGTATTTTAAAATTAATATAAAGTTATAATTTATTATTTTTCTTTAAAATAAATATAATAAGGTATTTAATAAGTAATTTATTTTCCTTAATATATCTTTTCTTTAATATATCTTTAATATATTTTCTTAGGGAATAAAATATACTAACCATAGCTAGTAGTAATAAAAGAATAATATAAATTAATAAAAAAGCAATTAATTAAATAATATTTTACTAAAAGAAATAATAATAATAATAATACTATTAATAAATAAAAATAATTTATAGTCTCTTATTTTCCTTTAAATCCCTTTTTAAGGAAGCTAACTAATTAACTTCCTTCTTTTAAAATAACCTCTTATTCTTAACTAATATTACTAACTATAAATAAATAGCTCCTAATAAGGCTATAATACTTACCCTTACTAGCTTAAAGAAGCCTTATAACCCTATCCCCTTATTTATACTTTTACCTTCCCTAATATAGCTCTTAATAGCTAGAACTAACTAATTAAATCCTTATTAGCCTCCTTAGTCTACTTATTAGCTACCTTATTCCTTTAGGTATATCACTTAGCCTTAGATTCTCTTATTACTTTTTCCTTAACCTAGGGTTTTATAATAGCTATAAAAAAGCTATCTTATTAACTTAGGTATAATAATCTAATTAAAATAACTATTATATAATTCTTAGTTAATAAATAAATAATAATTTATTTAGGTATTATAATAAGCTAGCTAGTTTTACTAAGATTAATTAATATTATTATAATACCTCTCTCTAATATCTTCTTATTATTTTTATCTTTATTTATCTTATAATTATTATATCTAAAAGATTTAATACCTATAAGATTAAGTCTTTTCTTAAGGAATAATTATTACTTATCTTAGAAAGTTACTAGAGGCTAAACCTCTTAATTAGATAATTTTACTTCTTTTAACCTAATATTAGTTATTTTAATATTACTCTCCTCGCTCTCTAAGGAGCTAGAGATAGATAATTCTATAGCTAGCTAAGGCTACTTTGAAGTACTTAGAGTAAGGTTTACTATTTAGCCGCTTAGGGTAATAGAGATAGGGGTAATAATAGGGCTAGGTATAATAATTCTACCTCTTAGTTTCCTTAAATTAAATTATCTAAGTAAAAAAGGCTTTTATTTAATAATAGCCTTTCTTATAGGTATTAAAGGAATTAAATTAAAGCTAGAATTAAGGGTTTTACCTTTTTCTATATATATAGGTATACCCTTAATAATCTTATATTTATAATCCTAGAAGTATTTAATTAAATAATTATTAAGGTCTAAGATTACTATCTTAAGAAATAAGAGTATAAAAGTATTATTAATAAGTTAAAAGTATTCTTTTTTTCCTTATAAGGTAAATAGCTTTAAGATTAATCTATTACTTACTTAGTTATTAATTAGGCTAATTACTTATATTATTACTAATTAATAGCCTCCTTAATTAATATAATATTATTATAATTCTTATTTTTTATTTATTTAGATAAATTAATAATTAATTAAGGCTTAGCCTAGAAGTTCTTATTTAACCTTATTATATATAAAGCACTTATCTTTAATATTAAGCTTATTAAATAAAGCTATATAATATATAGCCTTTATATTATTAATCCTTAAGTTAAGTTTAACCTTATTATTTTTTTACCTTAGAATCTAAGGATTTAAGAATTAATCTTAGATTAAAAGATTAAATAATTAGGCTAATAATACTATAAAATCTCTTATTAAGAGGATCTTTAAAGGGTAAATTTCCTTAAGGCAAGAGGCTATAATATTAATAAGGCCTTATAAAGTATTAAAAAGATAATAAAAGCTAAGGAGACTATATTTCTATCCTCTAGGCTAAGGCATTAAGGGGATAGCAAAGAAATCAAAGTTAAATAACTATTTAGTCTAAGTAAGGAATTCCCTTTATATTAAAGTAATACTCTTAGCTTTACCCTTCTAATTAAATACTAAGGTATTAAAATAATATAGCTATCCCCTTAAATAATCTTAGATAAATATTATATAATATAATACTTTATTATAATAGATAAAGCTAATAAAGAATCTCTTACTTATTATTACCTTATATTACCTTATGCCTATACTAAAGCCTATTAAGTAATTAGCTTTAACTTAATTATAATTATTAAGTAAAAGAGATATTAGGTAATTTATCTTAATATTAGCCTTAGGGTTCTTTTTAATAATCTTAATCTTACTATAAGTAATTAAGAGAATACCTTTTAGCCTATTCTAAAATATTAATAATAGGCTAACTAAGCCCTAATTATATAATATCTCCTTATTTATAAAGTTAATATATAGTAACTAAATATCCTAAGTATATTAAGCTTAGTTTAATTTAAGGTTAATATTTAAGAAGTATAATTATTTATTAAATCCTCTTAAACTTAATTTAATTAAATCCTCGCTATTTTTTATAGAGCTTTATATATTATATATAGGGCTCTAATAAGACTAATCTTCTCTAAGCTAGAAAAATAAAGGTTAAGAGTTATTATAAAGGTTAATAATAGGCTTATTAGGTAATTCGCTAAGTATAGGGAAATCTTATATTCCTCCTTTGCCTTTAATATAATATTAATAGAAGGTTATATATCTTAGTCTTATATAGCGGTTATAATTAATTAGGGCGAGAGCTATTATAGGTAGGTTAAGCCTAGATAATAAAGATATTTTAATTAATTAGTTTATATAGTTTATTATTAATAAAGATAGGTTTTTTTTATAGAATTTATAAATAGCTTAGTTTAATATATTAAATAGTCTTTTAGGCCTTATAAAAGAGTTCCTTAATAAAGAGAAAAAAGGCTTAAGGTCTTATATTAACTTAATTAATATTTAGTATTAATCCTTTAAGAAAAAGGGCGAAAGAAAGAGAGGGCTAAGATAACTTCTTTATTATATAAGTATCTAAATATAAAAAGCTACCTTATAGCCTCTTTTATATATTATTAATTAAATAAAGATAGTATAAAGGGGAGGGTTTAATATAATTAAATAATCTTTATAGTTTATAGAGAAAAGAGGAAAGGTACTTAAGATAGAGTTCTTAATAAGGCATTTTTATAAAGTAACCTATAGATAAGTTATAATACTAATAATAGGTTTATTTTTATTTAGGTAATATATTATAAAAAGAGGGTAATATAAAAGAGAGAGGGCCTTTTTTTTTTAAATTAGCTAATCTCTTATTATTTATTATAATCTTTAAGAGAGGCTAAAGCTATGATTTATAGTCTAAGAGGTGACCTTATATTTATTAAAAACCTTTTTATTTTTCTTCCCTTCTTTTCTTATAAAAGAACTTAAGCTCTTTTTTCCTTTTTCTATTCTCTTTTCTCCCTCTTTATATTTCCTTTCTTTTAATTAATTAATTTATTATATTAGTTCTCTCTTATACTAAGATCTTATATAATAAACCTTATTAATCCCTCTTAAATATCTAATATCTAACTATAGGTTTAATTTTATTAAGAGCTTTTTAAAAAGGTATTTCTTCTTAATAAAGTAATTATAGCGCGATTATTATTACTCCTAAGAAGGCTTAAGGTTATAACTTTTTATTTATAGGTTCTCTCTTTTTATTTTTCGCGGGCCTCTTTTATTAATTATTTAATTATATCTAGGTTTATAAGTATATCGATATTTAGATTTATTTTTATTATACCCTTAATTATAATAGATTTCCTCTCTATATTAAAGTATCTTTTAATAATAATAATAGAGGCCTTATAAAGGGTATTAAGGCTTTAGTAAAAAGGCTTTTTTAGGGTTATAATTAAAGTAATAGTATTATTAAAGAGCTTATTAATTTAATCTTATTTTATCCCCTCTAGAAGGTCTATATTCCCATAGACTTCGCTTACCCTCGCGGCTAATTCTTTAAATAATTAATTAATTAGCCTAAATACCTTAAAGTTCTTAGGATTACCTTTATTAGCTTCTATAACCTTATTATATATTATTATTATTATAAGTCTTATTTTATTAATATTAGCTAGAATAAAAAATATATCTTATACCCTTTTTATATTTATATTTTAGTAAAGGGGTTTATAAGAAATAAATATATAAATTATATTTAGCACTAAAAGCTATATAAGTAAGAGTTTTTGCCTAAGTATATACCGAAGTCTATAGATAAGGGACCCTTTAATTAGCCTCTCTATAAGAAAGAGACTCTAAAGGAATATTATAATAATATTAGGGTTAATTAATTAAATAATATCTCTTATCTTTATATAACTTATAGCTATCTTTTAGTTATTAGTTTAGTAAAGGATAATTAAAAGCTTCTTTTTAATATAAAAAGTCCTATAAAGGCAAAAGGCGCTTAATACTTCTAGACCTTTGCTAAGTTAAGTTAAAATAAGGAAGAATAATTTTTAGGATTCCTTTAATATAGAGTAGAGGCTTTATGGGTTATTTTTATTTTCTACTCTTAGTTTTTATCCTTATTACTTAGTTTTTTTTTTTTTTTTTATAAATTAATTAATTATTTATTCCTTTATAATATCTTAATATCCTTTGCCCTTAGTATATCTTACTTAGTTTTTTTATTATTTTTACTAAGTATAAAGACTTTTTATAATTTTAGTAATATTTAATATAATATCTAAATCGCTATATAAGCTATCCCTTTGCTTTCCCTTATATCCTAGATATTATATATTTTATCTTTTTTATTTTATTTAATATCTAATTAAATAATCCCTATATCTTATAATATATCCTCCCTATTTTATTAAAGATATAGGTAATATTTTTATTATTATATTAGAAATCTCTTCTTTTTTCCTCTTATATTAGAAGCTAGAGCTCTATACCTAGTTTCTAATATAAAACCCCTTTATCTTACTTTAGCTATAGGATATTATATTAAGCTTATTACTTAATATTTATTTTTAATAACTAAATTTCTAACTAAAAGAGTAATCTCCCTTTTATATAAGGTATTACCTTAATTTCTCTTAAATCTTCTTCTTTATCTTTATTTATTTCCTCTTTTTCTTCTTTATCTAAGACTTTTTAATTAATTATATCTCTATAATTTCTAGTTAATCTTTTCCTTATAAACCTTATTACTTCTTTTTTACCTTCTTTATTTTATTAATTATCTTTATCTTTTATAAACTTTTTTAGATAATTATTATAAATACTTTTAGGTAACTCGAGGCTATCTAGGGTATCTAGCTTATAGTAATTAGCTCTTTTTAAATACTTATAGATTCTAAAAGGGCTAAATTACTTATAACTTATTTTTGCTTTTATAGATAAGTTATTTAACCTAGGAATATTAAATTAGAGAACTAAGTCTCTTACCTTTAGTAGCTTTTTTTATAACTTAAAGGTATTCTTCTTATTTTCCTTAGCTATAAGTACTTCTTAGAATTTATTAATTTTAATATATATAGCCTCTATATCTTAGTACTTCTTTTCTAAGACTTTAACTCTTGCCTTAATTAGGTTATTTATTATTTTTACTTTATCTTAATTAATTAATTACTAAGTCGGGTTCTTAACTTTTAATAGCTAAGGTAGCTCTTAGCTATAAAGGAGAAAGAAGGGTAAGTATTTATATAAAGCTTTTAGTACTATTTAATCTATAAATAGAGCTTTATTTAATAAATTAACTTATCTTCTTAGTTTTCTAGGTTTCTTTTTTTTTCTTATCTTCCTTAGGGACTAAGTAAATAAATAATAACCTCTTTTAATTATATTATTTAATTTTAGGTTATATAGTCCTAAGATAATCCTTTTAATACTAAAGTCTAAGAAGATTTCCTTAAGCTTTATTTAAAACTTAGGGCTATTATCTAATATAGCTACTAAGATTATATTAAATTAAAATATAAGCTTTCTTATAAAGCGCCTTATCCTTATTATAGTAATTTTCTTTATTAACTTAGCTTTAATTTATCTTATTATATTATAATAGCTCTTTATTAAGTATTTAAAACCTTAGTTAAGAGAGAAATATTATATATTAAAATATACCTTAATTATTAAATTAGATAATTATATCTATTAAGTAATCTCTAGGGGCTTATTTAGAGTATATAATTAGTAAATAAAGTAATATTATATAGCTTCTAAGACTATATCTTATATACCTTTTTAATAATATCTTTATTTTATTAATTAATATATTATTTCTCTTCTTTTATGCCTTAAATTAAGGTAAAATAATTTAATTAGGCGCTTTTATATTTCTAAGTTATTCTTTATAAGGGCTAATAATTCCCCCTCTTACTTAGGTCTTTATTATAGCCGCCTTCCTCTTATAAAGAAATATAAAGCTTTCCTCTTAAAGTTCCTTAGGTTTAAGTCTATTATATTACTTAGTTTTTTAAGGGTTAAGAGATACTTAGTAATATCCTTATACTTATTAATATAATAGCTATTTAAGATTTTTGGTTTTAAATTAATATATATAATATTTAGGTATAAGTTAATAAATTTATTAATATCTCCTTTAGCTTTAATATCTATTTAATTAGAAGGCCCTTTATATTTATATAAGAGTTTATTAATAACCTTATTCTTTTTCCTAAGAATATAATAGATCTTAAAATTAAAGAATATAATATAGTTAATTTACCTAAGGATTAATAACCTAGGTATATTATTTATTTTATTATTAATTTAATAAACTAAGACTTAAGAGTTAATTTTAAGGATAAATTATATTCTATAAATTATCCCTCTAAGCCTTCTTAAAGAATAAAAGATAGCTTAGTATTCTCTTTTTATAGTATTATACTTAGATTCTATTAAGTTCTATAATCTAGATTTAAAATAAATTAATTTATAGCGCTTTTTAATAACTTATATTAAGATATATCTCTATCTTAAAATACTTATATTAATTATTAAGATAATATCCCTATTACCCTTATTATAATTAATTATAATAAGAATTAATAAGATAATAATTTTTTTTTTAAAGTATCTATTACTTTTTATTAATTAAGCTCTTAAGTAATTTTTTTTTTTTTAATAACTTTATTAATAATTTCGCGATTTATATAAATTATTTAATTTATTATTAATAATACTTAATAATCCTAAAGAAAGATCTAACCTCGCTAATATCTAAGTAAACTTATTACTCTAAGATCTTTATTACCTTATTTTTCTTAGGACTTTTTCTATAAATTCTATAGAGATATCTAACTATAATAATAATCCTTTAATAAAATTATAATTTCTAATTAGCTATTATATAACCTATTAATTTAATATTAATAAGTACCTTATTTAAGTTAATTAAATATTTAAGGATAAATTATTATATCTTAGGTATACTTTTTTCTTTATTATATTTAATAATAAGACCTTTAATATTAATATTATTAAGGAAGGCCTTATAAATATCTAATATAAGATCTCTAAGTATCCTAAGGATATTATATATAAATTATATAACTAAGTTTATAATACCTTAAGGGAAGGTATATATTCTTAATAATCTAATTAATATTATAAAGGTAATTAGATCTTTATTAATTTCTATAAGTTTTATTTAATTATATTTAGAGAAAAAATCTAAGAGGCTTAATAACTTATATATTATAAAGTCTACCGAAAATTTATTATAACTAAGTAAGATAAGATTATTATAGATTATATATTTATTTATAAGTATAGCGGAATTAATTAATTAAAATTCGCTTAATTTCTTTTAAATAAAAAACTAAGGGTTTTTATATAAAGTATAGCTTTCTTTAAATATCCCCTTTTTTATTTAGGTTTTTAATAAATTAATAACTACTTTCTTATATTTCTTTAAAATAAGGATTTCTTTAGCCTACTAAGCTTTATATTTAATAACTTAGATTATTTATAAGGGCGCTATAAATAAATTAAGTTTTTTATTTTTCTTAAAGTCTTAGGTTAATATTACCTCCTTATTATATATTATCTTAAAGAAGATATTAAGTTCTTATTAAGTAAGAACCCTATTTACTTAATTAATTAATCTTTTTAATTACTTATTATAAATCTAGGCTCTTTTCTTAATATCTAAGAATTTTAATATAATTTAATCTTAGTATTTTAAATCTTTGCTTAACCTTACCTTTACCTTTTTTTACTTTTTTTCCTTTTAATATAGGTCTCCCTCTAATATTAATCTATCTAATAAGATATTATCGCGAGGGTAAATTTTAATGCCCTTTCTCTTATAGAGAGTATTAACTAAGATTTCCTCTATAACCTTTTTTTAATTTAAAGGGTTTTTTTTTTCTTAACTTTATATTCTTAAATTACTTACTTTTTAATTATTTAGTTTATATCTTTTAATACCTCTTAGTATTACCTTATTCTTTCTTAAGTAATTAATTTAATTACTTTTACTTTAAAGTCCTCGCTTATTTATTTAATTAAGGATTTAATATTATTTAATTTTAAGCTATTCTTTTAATTAACCTTAGGCTTAGAGAGAAGGTTAATATTTATTTTAATAGCTAAAGCTTATTAATCTTATAAATTAATATATCTTATTTAATTAATTTTATAATAAGTATAATAATCTTAATATATCTTAGCTAATATTTTAAGAGCATAGATTTATCTTTAATTAAATAATTAAATAATATTATAATAGATTATATAAATAATATACTAAGGATAAAAGGAATTAAGATATTTTAGGCAAAAGCTATATATATTCTTTATAAGATCTAGATATTACTAAGGTATAGTTTAATTATAACCTAACTAAGTATAATTACCTTATCTTATAAAAAGAAGGTTATAAATACTTTTATTAACTTAACTTTTAATCTATAGGCTTATATAAGGTCCTAAGAAATAATATTCCCTTTTAATCTAATATTTATTATTACCTTAATAACTTTTCTAATTAAATTATTAAGTTTAATAAGGATCTATAAAAGCTCTTATAACTATAAGATAAGTTAATTTCCCTTATTATTAACTTTTACTATATAGATAAGGTTAACCTTTTAATTAGTTAATTTTAATAATATATTAGCTAGACTAATATCCTTAAGTTCCTTTAACTCTAATTAATATATTTTAATTATAATAGTAATAGAGGATAAGGGATCTTACTCTTAAGTAATAATATAATTATTATAACTTAAAACTAAGTCTCCTTAAATAATATCCTTTTTTATATAATTTTTATTAATTAAGATAATATTAATATTAGCCCTTTTATTAATAGATTTCTAATAGGTCTTAGATTAATCCTATTTACTAATTTCGATTATATTTATATTTAGAGGTATTTAATTAAATACTTTATAAGGCTTATATACCTTATATTATCCTATATAAGTAATTTATTTAATATTATTAGCTATATCCTTATAGTCTTTAATAACTTCTTTCCTTAATTAAAGAAAAAATATAAAAAGTTTCTTTATTAAGATAAAGATCTTCTTAATATAATATTTATCCCTAAGCTCTTATTTAATAATATCTTATTTTTATTTTAATATTAAAGATCTTAGGTTCTTATCCTAAGATAAAGTAATAATATTTTAATCTTTCTTAAATAACTTTAAAATAAGCTATATAGCCTTAGCGATTTTTACTTTATCTTTAATATATACCTGCTTTTATATATTTATATTTATAGAAACTATTATTATAAATAGAAAAGGTATTATTTTTAAATAATTAAATAGTCTTAGCCTATTAATAATAATAATAATATTTATAAATATTAATTTAAGTAAGTAAGTATTATTAATAATATTTTAGCTCTTATTAATAATAAACTAGCCTAAATAATTAAATCCTTTAAGGGCCTTATATTTAGGGAGGTAATATTTCTTATATCTAAGGTTCCTTTAGAAGAATTTATTAATAATATAGTCTTTCTATTAGCTAGTATTTTATCTAAGCCTAATAGAATTATATTACTTTATCTTTTTAACTAATATATAGAGCTTAGACCTTAGGAATTACTTAAGCTATAGGTAAACTAGCTTCCTTACTCCTTATAGCTAGAACTAATAAATTAAAGTTAAGAGAAATATATAGTTTTATTTACTAAGGGTTATAAGCCTTCTAATACTTTTATAATTTATAATATTATTTTTTTAATTAAATAATAAGTCTTAGTAAATATTTAAAAAATATCCTAAGGTATTATAATAATAATAAAAGTAATTAAAGTTATAAGAATTATACCTCTTATTATATATTATATTAATATAAAAGTAATAATACCTATATAGCTAATTAAATAATACTAGGTTTATACTAAAGGTATAATATCTCTTAGAGGCTATTATTTAATTTTACTTATATTATAAGATATTTATTATATTTATTTTCGCCTTTTAGCTTTTAGCTAAATTAATTAAAAGGTAATTAATCTATTTAATTAAGTTAATAATCTTTATATCTAAGGTAAAATTTATTTCCCTTTTAGTAATCTTCTTAGCTTTAATAATCTTTAAAGGGGCTAAATTATCCTAAGTAATTAATCTTTATTAGCCTCTTCTATTATTTAATTTTTTTATAAAGTAATAGCTATACTTAATTAAGAGCTTATTTTTATAGAATTATTTAATTAATTAAGTAAGCTTATTATATAATATCTTAATAAAAGTATTAGCGCTTTTATTATATATTATATAAATCCCTTTAATAACTTCTTTAAGAATTACTTTATAAATTAATCTTAATTAAGAGGTTAATTTTTATTATTAATCCTTAGACTTCTTAAAGTAATATTAATATTTATTAAGCTATTTAATAATTATTTAAGTAATTCAACCTTATTATATACCCAAGGGGCAGATTAAGGCAATCTAGTAAGAGATATATAGTTTTTAACATAATTAAGCTATTAAGCCTAATGCCTTTTAACGCAAGAGTTAATATCTAAATAAGCTTTATAATACCGCTGCGCCTAATACTTTGCCTTAATAAACCTTATTTTATTAAGAATATATCACTAATTCGCAATAATAAAAATAATAAACCTATTTCTTATTCTAGTAATAGTAGCTTAACTAATACTAATAATACCTAGGTATACCTATGAATACTATATAAAATAGTAGCCCCTGCGTAAATTATCTAGTATATATACCTTATTACTAACTTAAGCGCTAAAGCCTAGTGGTATATAATTATATTAATATGCCTTATTAATATACTAATGCTATTAAGGTAGAACCTTATAGAGGCTATAGCCTACTTAAAGTAGACTAGCCTTATATAGCTATTAGACCTAAAGAAGCTCTTAGTGGTCTTATAACCCTTATTAGACCTTTAGAGGGTTAACTTAGTTATCTTTAATTACTATATAGTTAAGCAGCAAGTCCTTCTTACTAGCTACTAGTATATCTTTATTAAGAATTAAGAGTAATATCTCAAAGGCCTTATATGACGAATTAAATATAGCGACCCTTTATGACCTAAAGATATAATATTCCTTTCTGCGTTACAGTAATAAGATATATAGTTATAAGAGCTTCTTTACTCTATAGAGTAGGTATAGATAGTAAGCTAATAAGTAAGTAAATTAACTTATAAGCTTGCCTATAGATGATTTATATATTATAAGATAAGGTTATAAGTAGAGGTTTAATAAAAAGTTTATTAAAGTAACCCCGAGCAAAGTCCTAATAATATAATATATATAATTATAATATATAAATATCTCGCCTTTATAATACTATATCCCTAGGCTAATCTTATAAGTTTATAAATTATTTATATAGTAATAATAGCCCTATCTCTTAGTTTCTTAACCTAGTCTTATTATTAAAGCTTTTTATAGAGGATAATTTTAAGAAAGTTAATCTTTTACTTTAGTTAGATTTAGGTATTTATAAAGTATATTAATAGCATAGGCGCTTATCTTATTTTTATAAAATAAAAAAGTTTTATCTTAATAATATTAAAAGATATATTATATTATTTAGCCTAAAGTATATAATTAAGTAATATAACTTTAAGATATTTATAATATTATTATAAGTTTTATCTTATAATAAGTAAGTTTATATTATTTATAAAGCTAATTATAATTACTTTTTTATATTTATATAGTTTTTTATATAAGGTATTAATATAAATAATAAAAAGAATTAATAAAAGAAGGGATTCTTAAGGGATATTTATTTTTACTTAGATAGATTTTAATATATCTCCCTTAAAGTATAAATAAGTTATTTTCTCCTTAAAAAAGCTTTTTATTTACTTTATTACTTATAATAAAAAAGCTTTTATATTTATTATATCTATTAATAAATAATATATTATATAATTAAATACTCTTAAGAAGTTAAGTTAAAAGAGAATAATTATACCTCCTTTTACCTATGCCTTTTTAATATATTTTATAACTATTAGGATTATATATTTTATTAATCTATTTAGTTTATTCCCTATTTATCCTTTAAAGAGAAAATAAAATATCTCTATTATAATTATTATCTAGTTATATATTACTAATTCTATAATCTTATTTATTATACTAAGGAGAGATATAGGTCTCTAAGCCCTAGGGGTTCTTAGTTTTACTTTTATTTTTCTAAGCTTTTTAAGTAAAATAACTTTAATATCCTTAAGATATTAAGGGTAATATCTTAGTTCTAGACTTATAGTTATAAGACGCGCGAGCGCCTTATAAGTAGGTTTCCTATAGGCTTTTATAAGGCCTATTAAGATCTTATCTTATCTTAGTGCTCTCTATAATCTTATCTTTTAAAGGATCTATTTAATCTTATTAGTATTAACTTATTAGCTAATTATATATATCCCTAGGATTTTATTAAACCCCTAGCTAATAGAGATAATAAGGTCTAGTTAGGGTTTATTAGGGAAAAACCTATTAGCTAGGATATTTGCTTTTTCTTAATGCATAGTAGCTAGGGAAAGGTTATCTCTATAAAGGTCTAGTATATGGGCTACCTATGCCCTTAGTGCAATAGTTTTTAACCATTTTACTAGGTTTTAGAGAGAGCTATTTCTTAAGTTTATTTTAATAACCCCTTTCTTTTAATAGCTTCTTCTTATATTTATAATAATCTTTTATTATTCTCTTTAGGCTTTTTAAAGTTCTTTTTATATCTCTCTTAAGAGGTATTTATATACTTATTTCTTTCTTTATTTTATTTTATAAATTACTTTTTAAACTTTATTTATTTATTATAGTTTTATTTTTTTATTATAGCCCTTTTTCTATAAGGCTATTTAGGTTTTAATTTATTAAAGTTTTTTTATAAATTATTTAGTTTCTTTATTAAGGTCTTCTAGGGTTATAATTAATACTCTTATATTATATAGTTATACTATAGCTTTTTATCTTATATTATCTTTATTAAAGAGTTTTTAATTTAAGGTTTTATTTTATCTCTTTTTTATATTATCTTATAATATAATTATCTATAAGGTATAATTAGATCTTTTTAAGTTATTTACCTTAATATATATAACCTTCTCTAGGTATTATATAAAGTATAGGTCTATAATATTATCTTATTAATTTTTAAAGGTTTTAATAGGTTTACCTTTTAATATAATAAGGGTAAGCTAAAGCCTCTCTATAAGCGCTAGGAGTTTCTTACTCCCTAGGGTATATCTTTTATATCTATCTTATAATAAGTAATATTAATTAAAGTCTCTTATAAGGATAATATTTCCTTAGGATTTCTTAATATATACTTTAACCTTTATAAGGGTATATATTATAAATATATTATCTAGGGGGATATAGATTAAGAAGATCATAGTTTATAGGTTTTATAAGGTAATAGCTGCCTAGTCTTCCTCGGCGGCTTATATCTATATATTAGGGATATAGTATTTATATATATATAGCATAGCTTAGCCTAAGTAATATATAAGTTTATAATTCCCTTTTTTTAAATAGGCTAAGAGTCTTATAAAGTAGTTCTTATATATCTCTTATAGCGCTATTATATTATAAGCGGGTTATCTTATAAGTGCTAGGTATATAAGGTTAGCTTTCTTTTATATATTTTAATATAATACCTTTAGTATTAGCTTAATAAAGGTTATAATATAGGTTCTTATATATATTAATTCTCTTTAATACTTAGTATATAGGCAGTGGCTAGGGGTTCCTTAGAGCTATATAGCTATAGTCTTAGGGTCTAAGTAATAATTAAGTTATATCTTCTCTTTATAATACCTAGGGGTTAATTAATTCTCTTCTTAGTTAGGTTTTATATAAGGAGGGTTTATTTATTAAGTAGATTTATAATAGGCTAGGGTTATATTTCCTTTATTAAGAGTTTAAACCTTATTAGCCTTTTCTAATATCTCTCTTTTACTTTATCTTATATTTCTTTTACTTTAAGGCATTATCTTACCTATAAGTAGTGGTTTTTATTATATAAGAGATACCTTATTAATACTATATATATCTTCTCGCCCTCTAGGTATATATAGGCTATATATTATCTATATCTTTCTTAGTTTCTATAATATTTTCTAATATATTTAAACTTAAAGTAATAATAATATTATCTTAAGTAAACTTCTTTATTATATAATTTATAATAAAAGATCTCTACCTTATAAATTAGCCCTTTATTATAGAGCTTATTAATATCTTAGACTAAGGCTATATTTATAACTAGGTATATCCTTAGGGCATTAGTATATCTTAGGGCAATAAGTTTTACTTTAATAATTTTAATTTTATTTTCTTCTTAAAGTCTTTTTTATAATATTTCTTATAATTAAGTAGCTATATTAAATAAGAAACTCTTTATTATTATATTATAAATATATCTATTAATTATAGCTTCTTTATTAAAGGCTAGTTTTACTAAGGTATTTTTTTTTATATATTTTTATACTAAGTTATAAAAAGTAATTATAATATCCCTACTATATAGCTAATATATTATTACTATATTAAAGGTTTATATTACTTTATTTATTATAGCTATAATATCTTTTAGGTTTTATTTTATAATATTAGCTAGGTATTTAGTTATATAAATAGTAATTTCTTAGTTATATCTAACAGGTATTAGTTTAGTTATTTATATAAGTATTATACTAGGCGGCCGCGCTATAGCTTTAGTATAGGTTAAGGCAGCTATTAGCTAAGGCCTTTTCCTTTTATCTTTAATTTATTATTTTTTTATTACTTCTTTTATAGCTCTCTTAATAAAGTTAAAATTAAGTATTAAGTAGTTTTTAATTAGGTTTATTAGTATTATATTAGCTTAATATCTATAGTTTATAAGCGTATTAATAAGGCTATAAAGGACTTTATAAATTATATTTAAGGGCTCCCCTTAAACTAATTTCGCGATTTTATTATAGGCTTTTATCTTATTTTTATTTTAAAATTAATATATTATATCTTCTTATTCTTAGGTATTTTCTTAAGGCATAGGCTTTATATAAGTAGTATATCTATAGTTTAGGTAATATATGCTTTATTTAAGCCCTTTTTTATCTTTATTAAAATTTATTAATTCTTTTTACTCTGCGTCTATAATGCATATATTGCCTTTTATTATATAGGGGGTAATTAATAGCGCTAGTTTGTTTTTTAAGATCTATTTAGATTTTAGGCATTATATAGTTAAGATATTAGTTGTTTTTAAAATATCCTTTTCTTATATATTTAATATATATAAAAAGGTAAATATTACTAATATATAAGACTTTAATTTACTAATCTCTTAATAAGGGCTTAATTATAGAGATTTTATTAACTTTATATTATATAATATATTTCTAAGGTTATATTAATTAGTTAATAATTAACTACTAACTTATATTTTTATAATATTATAAAATAAAGTTATAAGTAAAGGTTTAATAAAAAGTTTATTAAAGTAACTTTAAGTAAAGTCTTTTATATAACTTAATAATAATATAATATATAAATATAATAAGTATATAATAAAATTATTAAAAATACCTTTATATATAATTATATTATTATAAGTAATATTATTTTATAAGGCTAAGTTTATTTATTTATTAAATAAATCTTTTTATATTAATATTAGTCTTAGTTTATAAATAGTTATATTTAGCTAATTATTAATAAAATACTTTTAAACTTCTTTAATTATTAATTTTTTAATTAATTTATTAAGTTTATTAATTATTTTATTATATTTATTAATTTATTTCTTAATATTTAGCTTTATTTTTAGTAATTTTATTATATACTTATTATATTTATATATTATATTATTATTAAGTTATATATAAGACTTTACTTAGAATTACTTTAATAAACTTTTTATTAAACTTTTACTTATAACCTTATCTTATAATATATAAATTATTATTTATTAATAAGCTTATAAGCCTTAGTCTTTACTTACTTATTAGCTTATTATCTAAACCTATTTTATAAAATAAAAAAGCTCTTATAATTATATATCTTAATACTATAAGGCTAAAAGAAATATTATTTCTTTAGCTTATAAATAATTATTATATTTAATTTATTATATAAGGCCTTTAAGATATTACTATTAATTCTTAATAAAGCATTAGTTATTAAGGGTAAAAGGGGCTTATTATTAAAGTATATAATAATTAAAGATAATTAAGTTAACCCTTTAAAGGTCTAATAAAGATCACAAGACTATAAGAAGCTTCTTTAGCTCTAGTAGCTATATAAGGCTAGTTTACTTTAAGTAATCTAGGGCTGCCTTAAGGTTTTACCCTAATAATATTAGCATATTATAAGGGCATAGTAATATAGCTCTATATTTATTAGCCTCTGGGGTTATATTAGTAATAAGGAGTATATATTAGGTAATTTATATAGGAATTGCTATTTTATATAATATTTATAGATATACTTAGGTATTATTAATCGAGTTATTATTACTAGAATAAGAAGTAGGTTAGTTATTTTTATTATTATAAATTAGTAATATATTTTTAATAAAATAAGGTTTATTAAAGTAAAGTATTAGGTATAGTAATATTATAAAGCTTATTTAGATATTAACTTTTATATTAAAAGGCATTAGGCTTAATAGCTTAATTATATTAAAAATTATATATTTCTTATTAAATTATCTTAATTTATCCCTTAGGTATATAATAAGGTTAAATTACTTAAATTAAAAGTAATATATTTTATATATATATATTTAAATAGCTATTTTAATAAGCTAATTTATTTCTTTTATTAATTACTTATCTTAGGTTATTTCTTTTATTTAAAGCTATTTATAATATATTTAAATACTTTAAAAAAAAGCTTTTAAATAAGAGGTATATTATACAATAATATACTTTAATTAGTTAATATATATTTATTATATAAATTATATATAATTATTAAATATTATATTAAGTAATCCTCTTAATTTAAAAAAAATAAAGCTTTTTTAATTATTATTTTTAATACTTTAAAATAACCTTTAGCGCTTTATATAATAAATAATATATTTAATCTTATAAATTTATTAAAAGTAATTTTAACTAATACTCTAAGGGCTATAAGTTTAATATATTTAACCTCTTTAACTTAGTATTCTTAATATAAGTCTAAAGTTATAGTATTTATTAAAATATCTAATATTTAAATAAGAGATATCTTATTATATAAAATTAATTATATTATTATTATATACTTAAAACCTTATTATATTTATAATTATTTCTCTTTTAATAAGGGATTTTTATTACTTTTTTTACTTAAAGTAAAGTTATTATAATATTAATACTTAAGCTATAGCTATATCTTCTTTTACCCTTTAATACCTTGATTTATAAATAAGAATCTAACTAAGATATTTAATTATATTACTTCTTTCTTATTATATTAGCTATAAATTAAAAAATAAATAAATATAATACCTAAGATATAATCTAGAGACTAATATCTTACTAAATCTATTATTAGTAAGGAATTAGTATTAGCTTTTTCTTAACCTTATATATTAAATAAGGAAAAATATAACTCTTAAGGGTAATAATAATCTTAAAAGTAATTTCTCTATTTTTTTTAAAGATTATTATATACTTATTAAGCTAAAAAACTCTTAATTATTTAATAAATTATTTTTATATTAGTTTTAAAGTTTTTTTTTTTTACTTTTTAATAATATTAGCTTAATAATTTATAAAATAATAAAGTCTTAATAAATAAATTAATAATCTTAAAAAAGCTATAATAAATATATTATAAGGTTAGAAATATAATAAGGATAATACTTAATAAGAATTATAAGACTTTATTAAATATTAATAATATAAATTAATAAAAGATTATTAAAAAGTTTAAGGTAAAAGAAAAAAAAATACTTAGGGAAAGTCTATTAATTAATAATATTATTACCCTTAATACCTAAGCAAAGATCTTCTAAGATAACTCTCTTATTAAGTATTATATTTACCCGCTAGGGGATAAGAGGTTTTAATAAAAATAAGCTAAAGCTTAAGGGAATATATTATTATTAGGCTATAAGGAGAAAGAGGCAGACTGGCTTATAAAGACTAAGCTAACTATTATTATAATTAATAGCTTAATATAAGTTTTATTTTCTAAAGATAATATTATTATTTTTTTATAAGTAATAAGGGTTTTAGAAATTAACTTAATATCTTAGGTATTATTATTTACCTAAATACCTTAGTTTATAATAATATAACCTCTTCCCTAGGCTTAGTAATAGGCTAAAAGAGATTTAAGTAATAGTAATATTATTCTTAATAAAGCTTTTAATATTACTTAATAAAAAAGATATATTAATATTTCTTAAAAAGAAATAAGAGATATATTTATAAATAAGGAAATTAATTAGTAATATATAATTATATTATAGCTAAAAGGCTATAAGGATATTAAGAGAGTAATTAATAATTATATTTAAGTCTTATAGCCTTAAGGGCTTAAGCTTATAATATAAGTTATAGATATAATAAGTAATAATTTAATATATATAATTATATAAAATTTACTAAGTTTTTTAGAGGTAAAAGAGACTTAGGTAATATAAAAAATTAAATCTCTTTAATAAGATTATATATTAAAATAAAAAAAATTTTAAGCTTAATAAAATAAATTATAATTTATTTATTTTTTATATATAAAATTAATTAATTTAACCCCTTAGCTACTTAATATTAACTTTTCCTTATAGCCTAATACTTATAGCTTAATATATAACTAAGTATTATAATTAGCTTTAACCTCTTAACTTCTCTTTTACTTATAACTTTACTATTACTTAATAATATTATTATCTTTATTATTATTACTTTTTTTATTATTGCTTTTTTTATTATTAATTTATTACTTAATAACTAGGATAATCTTATTAAATTCCTCCTTATTAAAGTCCTAATAATTTAATTAACCTTTAATCTTTACCTATATCTTAGTATTATTATAATATAATAAGATTCCCTTTACCTATAGTCTTATTACCTATATTATATCTTTTTTTACTTCTAAGAACTCTTATTACTTTTAGCTTTTAAAGGTATTAAGGTTTATCCCTTTTATTATAATAAAGTTATATAAACTTATTATTATATATATAATTAATTACTAATTATAAATAGTATACTTAAGAGAACTTATATATAAGATCTTAAACTTTTTCTTTAATTTATTAAAAGCTTATTTAACTTAAGATTATAACTATATATAATAAAAATTATATAACTTTTTTATATTTTATAATATATAATTCTATTACTAAAAGTTATTAAGATAATATATTTTATTAATATATAAAAGTAAAAGACTAATATAGGCTCTAAAGCTAATATTACTAAGGATAAGGTAATTTCTTTATATTTTATAAAATCCTTTTATACTTATAATCCTAAGAAGAGAAATATTATAAATAAAACCTTTAATACTAACTAAGATAAATATAAAAAAAAATTATTTAGATTTACCTTTATTAATATATTTTATAAGATTTATTATTTTTAATCTTATTATTTTCTTTATTATAAGCTAAAGATATAAGTATTTATATAAATCTTATTTATTATTATATTAATATTAATAAATTATATAAATCTTTTATTAAGCTTAATATATATTAATAATATTATTAATCTTTTTATAAAATAATTATATAATATATAAAAGAGATTAATAAATTAATAAAATACCTAATATATAATAATTTAATTAATATAAAAAAAGCTTATAGTATTTCTCTAAGTCTTCCCTAGAGCTAAGATCTAAATAAAGATTATTACCTTTAATTTTAATAATATATACCTCTTATCTTATATTATAATATTAAGTCTTAATTACTTATAGAGGGCTTAGAATATTGCCTTTTTTATATAAAATAAGTAACTAAAGCTATTATTATTAATAAAGAGGAGGTATTATATATATACTTATAAGGCCTTAAGGTTAAAGACTAGGGATATCGCTTAGGAGGCTATTAGTAGTAAGACTTAATAAATTAGTAAGTATAAGGTTATTATTACTTATACTTAGGTTACTCTAAGTATTATTATATATTATAAGAGCTTAATCTTAGTATTATTATTAATAATAAAATAATATAAAAAAATAAGATTTTATATAATTAGTCTTTAAAGTATAATTAAGGGTATTATAAGTAATAAGATAACTAAAGATAATATAAATAGAGATTTAAAAGCTTTCTTATAAAGCTTTTAAATTTAATAATAAAAAATAATATCTATAATGCCCTCTAGGCCTTATAAAATAAATTTAAGACCTCTTATATAAGTAATATATTATAAAATCAATAATAATATATAATTTATATCTATTAATAACTTAGTTATTTATCTAAGGTTAGAAGTAATATTAAATAAGAGATAAAGCCTCTTAGTAGTTATTAAACTAAAATTAGATATCTAGATATATTTTAATAGATATTATAACTCTGGACTATAATACCCGCTAAGGCTAAGTATTAGTAATAATAGCTCTAAGATTAATCTAAGGCTAAGGAATTAATAAGAGTTAATTACTTATATAAGAGCCTTATTCTTTTTTATCTTAGGGCTAAGAAGTAAATAAATATTAAGTCTCTTATATAAGGGCCTTACTTTCTCTTATTCTAAGGCTAAGAAATAGATAAGTATTAAGTCTTTTATATAAAAGCCCTATTTCTTTTTATCTTAATTACTTTTATATCTTTAATTTTTTATATCTTTTTTATTATTAATTACTTATATTTTATATTTTTATTTTTATTTTAAGGCTAATATTTATTATAAGTATATAAATTAATTAGTTTTTTTCTTAATAAATTATTTATATTTAATTTTCTTATTTTAATTTATTAAAAATAAAATAAAAATTTTATCTTAATAATATAAATTCTCTTAATTATAAATATAGATTTTATAAATAATTTTAATAAAGATTATAATATAGAGTTTACTTAGTATAAGATACCCTATAAATACCTTATACCTAGAGGGTCTCTTATAAGATAAAATTCTAGAAAAATAAGCTTATAAAATATAAGCCTAGGATTTTAATACTTTATAGTATAGCCTATGCGCTATTAATATATATACTTACCTAGGCTATATAGGCTTAGATAAGCGAGAAATCAAGGAGTTATAATATAGCCTTAAAAGGCTAATTTAGCTCTATTTCCTAATAAGGAAGGGTTATGTGACTTCGGACTTAATGGACTTAGTAAAGCCGGTAAGTCTATTAAAGCCAGGCCCTTACATAAGGGTATTTTTATCTAGGTTTTAGATAACCCAGCTTAAAACCCTAGAAGGTTTTATCTATCTTATGCCATTGCTTGGTCTCTAGCTATCCGATGCTAGTATAACATATACCGTTTTAAAGCCCGGAAAATGGGCTATCCGACGGTATAACTTTCGTCCGGATCGGCTTAATAGACTCCGAGTTATGGTCTATATAAGTCAGAAGTCTTTCCCTTAGAATAGCCCCTTAGATCTTCAATCAATACAAGTAACAAGAGCACTAATCAGAAGCTGGTCTTTTGTATTTTAACCTTATCTTATCTCTATTCCACTTTTATCCCTCTATAATCCCTTATCTAGCTAATTAGCTCTTTCTAAGGACTGATTCCACTGCCTATTCACCTCCTATCTCTATTACCTACCCTATAGTCTTTAAAGACTATATATCCCTCATCCTTCGGTCTTTTATACTATCTCTATTACTTACCCTATAGTCTTTAAAGACTATATATCCCTTATCCTTTAGTCTTTTATAATTATTAATAAGAGGCAAGGCTATTTAAGATTACCTAGATATATATTTATTAATCCCCTTAATACTTTATTATACTTAATATTAATAAATATCTTTACCTTAGCCTTAGTTAAGTATAGACCCCTTATAATATAATATATATATTATATTAATTATATTAGGAAAAATACTAATTATAGGCTTATATAAGTAAATAAACTAGATTAATACAAATTTAGCTTATTTTTATATTATATTTACTTTTAAGGAGTTAGGAATTATCTTAAGAAGCTAAATAATTATCTTAATATAAGTTCTTAAACTTATTTTTTATATATAGCGCTTTTATTATATATTAGCCTAAATAAAAATATTAGATTAAGTAGCTTTCTTAGAGAGAGTTATAATAGCTTAAACCCTCTCTTAGTAATATATAGCATAGCCTTATAATACTAAATATTTAACCTATATATAAATTACTTTTCTTTTTTATAAGTTTATAATAATACTTAGCCTCTTATATATAATAATATTCCCTTTTTATTATTAGAATTATTATAACTAAGATTACTTAAAAAAGCTTTAATAAAAACTTTATTTTATATATCTTATTATAAAGCGCTTAAGAGACCTTTAATAAGATTTTTATAAATAAAATTAAAATACTTATATTTATAACTTATAATTTTTATAATTTATTTATTTAAGCTTTTCTCTTATAACTTATATTACTTTATAATTCTCTTAATAAGTTATTAAGCTAAGAAGTATTAAATTATTAAGCTATTCTTAGATCTTTTAATAGCTTTATATTTTATATTAATATACTTAAAACTATAAGTAAAAATATTTTTATAAGAGATATTATCTTAGGTATAAAGGGTTTATATAAATTACTTTATAAAAAAAGAAATATCTTTAAAGATTATAATAAATACTTTTAATAAAAATTTAACTTAAAAAAATACTTATAAAATAAATAATTAAACCTTAATTTATTAAACTTTTAGCGCTTAATTTCTTATATTAGTAATCGCGGAGTCGCTACTGCCGCCTCCGGAAATAGCGTCGCCTAAACTGGGCAACGCGCGCTTGCCGCTCCGGTGCTAACCCCCTGCTCACGTGACATCCTCTATATAAGTCCCGTGTCTGTCCGATGTCCTTCTAACCCCCGTAAACTTGTATCCTCGACTTGTACCCTCGACTTCGTGCCTGCACCCTCTCCCTCCCCTGGCCGGACCTCTTCTCTCTCCTCCAGCTGAGGCATTATGCCCTCCAGCTGGGCCGCGTCATCCGCTTCGTCGCGCGCGCTAGGTCTATGGTCTCATCCCACGACCGCTCGCCGACAACAGTGTCTGTCCCATTCTCTTTGCCCTTCCCGCCCAGGATCGCTTACATCGTACGAATGCTTCCCGAGAACATCTTGCTCTCTCACCTGGCAGGCTCCTCTAGTATGGATTTCCTCCTCGTTCACCGATCCCAGATGACACCTGAAGAGAGCTATCGTGCCCTGACGGCGGTACGCTCTGACAGCGACTTCTCGCCACCACAATCCAACCCGACGAGGATGTTGATCCTCGTGAGGCCTCCTGCTGGAGCCCACTAGTCTTGAAAATGCCGCAGTGGCTGACTGCGTGGATGCCCAAGGCACACTCCGGGCGATGCCATACTTGGCGTGCGCCCGATGAGACGGGAACGGCCAGCTCCGGCGAGCTAAACCCCAGCTGGTCCTTCTTCTCCCCGCTCTTGCTTGCTGCGACGCGGGAAGGACTTATCGTATGAGCAGCCCATGACTCAACCAATGTCTCGGGGACGCCTGTTCCGTGCCCACCAGCCGCTGTGGCCGGGCCCCTTTGTCCCATTCGTCATGGTAGACGAAGCGAAGGCTGCAAGGCGTAAAGGGGGGAGAATGGTACCTTCGGACGCATGAATGGATTCAGCCCGTCACCTTGGGGGCTTGGTAGGACGGAAGCGGGGTGATGTCGCGTCAGCAAGAGGGGACTTGCTTCCACGCTTCGTCTCGACCTTGGCTGCCTCCTTGCCCTCGGTTGGCCTGATGGCGACCCGTCGCAAGCATCAGGAGGTTGTGCGACTAGAGACACCATCGGCGAGTGATGCGCAGAGCTCAGTCGGCCAAGTCGGGTGACATTGTCAAAGTCAGGTGGATGAGCTGAAACCACCGAGTGTTGCAATCTGGACTCGGTGCATCCCCCTTGAGGATGCGATTCGTGCGCGTGAACCGCCAGCCACCAACAGACATGCCGGGGTTGGCCCCCGTAGTCGACCGAGACCACTCTGCCTTGCCAACGAAAGGAGTCGACCCCCCGGTCGAGAGATGATGAGGTGGCGAGGGAGCGAGGATCTTCTCTACACGCTACTGTGTTGGTCTGGCTCGGCAGTTCGGTGATTGGAAGAGACAGCAGAGGCGGCGTTGCAGCGGCCTCCTTTCAAACCGATCTGGAACCTGGCTTTAGAAACGTGGACCTAACATAACAAGTCTTCATCTGATATTTAATTGATTTCTAAATTATTCATCCACGAAGCTGTACTGTGGTGTGCTTCCTGCTTCAATGCAGGATGTGGGTTACTGGTAGATGGCATTGAAACCAGGGCCGACCCCTTAACCGTGAGGCATTACGCCACAATTCCTCTCAGCCTGTGCTGACCCTCTGCCGCTGCTCATGCTTCTGTCGCTGTCATCGACCAGCCTCATAATCTCACCCCATTAACGTCAAGCTCCTTCATCCTCCTCTCGGCCCAAGCTCCCAAATCACCAAAATATCTCTCCGGCTCGTCACCTCGCCACTCCCGCAACGCAAACCAGAGATGTCGCGCGTCTTTCCCTGCCTGGATTGCACGTTCGTAATCGGGCGCTTGGTCGAAAAGAGTCTGCATGGGAACCCAAAGTTAGTTGTCTGTTTCTGCAGAGAAAGGCGTCTGAATGGGCTAACGTACTGTGACATACTCGGTGGCCCACGTCATGTATTCATCGCGGTCGCTTGGAGTTGCGTCATCAGGCACTCGGGATATTGAAGGGGCGGCATTCTCATCTACCTCTAGATCAACGGTGACTGCCATTAGTGGATCGGATAAGAGAGCTGGCACAATGCACCCGGTCTCCCAGTCGTAGACGGATGTGACAAGAAGTCGGTCGTCTGCATCCATTGTAATTGACATGTTGTGGACGCCGAAATCGCCGTGGTCGAGAACGAGGCGATACAGACAAGTTTGGTCGCCCTCTGGTAGGATGTGTGGGATGAGATGCAAGAGTTGTTGCTTGGCTGCGGCAGCAATTGGACCAACAGTGTTGTTGTCTTCCTCCCACCCAATCATGTCGCCCATGTTCCCGATTGTGGCTTCGATCTTGGCCGTGAAGAGGGCAACGCAGAACTCGCGAGTGGGAGCAACGGGAACGGGGAGCGATTTGGGCTTCTGCTCAAAGAGGCGTTCGCGGAGCCAAACAGCAGCAAAGTCAAGCGGGAGTTGGAAGTTGAACAGTGATGCGCGAATGCCGGCTGACTGAGCGAGAAGATGGGCCTAAAAGAACCATTGGCACAATGAAGTCGAGCCGGTATGTAGCTAGAGTTGAGACGTACCTGCTTTTCTGAACTGAGATGGCGCCATACATTATTCTCTCCCTCTGTCCTTTCAAACACCAACAAGCGGCGGCCCGTGATATCTCGAGGGCGATCAAGCTTAGGACCACTGTACTGCTGTGGGATTCGGTAGTAAAGCAGGTGGGATGCTAATATGTTTGGCTCTGAGCGCAAGAGCTCGTACACGGCCGCCTCGAACTTGACCTCTGGAATTTGGACGAGGAGCGGGAAGCCATCATAGTCCGGCATGTTGACGTCGCCACGGGCCAAACGTGCCACGATATCAGGTTGATTCGACAGCTTGAAGTGGAAACCCTTGTGCCATTAGGATCTGTATGTAGTAGTGGAAAGTCGGACGATGGGAGACGTGAAATTACGTAGTTATTAGAGCCACTGTAGACGAACGGGATGTCGATGACCTGGGTGCCGAGATTCTCCTCAATTTCGCGAATGAGGAGATTCACGTCCCAGGCCTGGCGGAAGGGACTGGCGCCGTTGCGGACGAGGGCGAGCAGCTGCTGACCGTTGAAGTCGGTGCCGTCCGGCATCTTGGGCCAATTGTCGCGAAAGCTCATGTCGGGAAGTACTTGGAGGTTGTGCGTTTCACGTTTATGGGTTTGCGGTGTTGGCTTTGATTTCGAGTAGCGAGAAAATATTCAATTTGTCAAAAAGAAAAAAACCTTTCCTCGGTCCGTCGGACTCAGCCGCCCCACCCCCACTAGTAGCGTGGCCCGTGCCCGACTTGCCCTATTTAGGCTTTGATGAGTGCTTGTGGTCCTTGCCGCACTTTCCATGTACCCTAAACGTGGGCTTCTCCTCATCGAACGCAAACGCAACGGGGATGAACTTGTCCTGGTCGTAGTCGCCGCTGTCGTTACTAGGCACCACGACGCTCGCATCGCCAATCTTCATCTCGGACCAATCATCTCTGGCGATAGTGTCAATACCAAACAGACCGTCGCACCCATTTGAGGTAAGAACGGAGAGGAAGTCGGCGAGGAAGGCGGGCGTAGGGGCAACCATGGTGGTTTTACTGGCAACGATTCAGAGGTCAGAGAGCACTCAACAGGCATTGCCGAGGATACGACGTACGCAGGGACAACAGCAAACTCCATTGGAAGAATCTTGCCACCAGAGGTCATCCAGGTCGTTGGAACGACCTTGTTTCCGAAGGACATGATATTCTTCATGGCCTGGCCATCCATCAAATGCGCAGTGCCTTCCACCTTGACGACGGCCTCGTCGGCACCGACGGTATGGTGGCGGTGCTGGAGGTAAAGGCAGAGTTTGAGCTGGGCAGCGTGCATGAGGAAGACATCGCGGATGGGGCCGTTGATCATGTCGTCGACCGATGCGGCCTGTGCAAAGACCGAGGGGTCAGTATCAGAGACGGGGATGGACATAGAACAGTATAGACCTGGCGGCATATGTCTGCCTCCTCAAGGGAGGGAAGATTATTATAACTAGTATGGTCGACAATGGCTGCCATGGTTGAGGCGGTCGGGCTCTGTGTTGCAAGAATACGACTGTTTCTGACTTCCAAGCGAATGCCTCTACACCAGAGCCTCCATGAACTGCGGCCCCACGAAAGGTGTCTTCCGCGGAGCTTTTAAGCACAAGTCATATGAGTGACCCCGGCCCGGCCCGCGCCGGGGCCAGAGCTGGAGCCGGGCCGGCCGTCGGCATAAGATCCGCCGAGTGCCCCATCGAGGCAGAATGTGGGACGTGGGAACACCATTTCTGCGCAGGGCAACGTTGAATCCCAGCATTAACCCCAGCAGCCGTCTGTTAGCCTTTTCACTTTTTATTCAATCCGTAAATTTGAATTCCCAACAAGCCAGACGGTATCTCTGAATGGAAGATGCCTCGACCGTCTCGGCAAGTGCTGCATTGATGTGTCGGGACGATGATGGAATTGGGATTGACATGACAGTATCTATGCGGGATTCACATGGGCGGCGTCAACAGCTGAATAGGACCCTTGTAGCTGAGTGAAGCTGGCATAACTAGCGCTTATGGATGCATGCAGGTTGTCACATCACGCAACGGCATGTCCGTTCACAGGACGTGAACCAAAGATGAACCTCACGTGGGATTTTACTACTCGTTTCTACTTCGCAGCAAGTACATACTACACGGGGCGCTCACCACCCAAGAATCGGAGGCAAGTTGAACATGGACAACGAATTGGCAAATGCGTCATCAGCCCGCGCAAAGTGGAGGTACTGTAAATGGCAGCCGCTTACAACCGGGGCTTCACAACACACGAGAACTATTGGCTGTCGATGGCTGAGCCAACCGAAGAGGGGCCGACCAAATGGTACACTCTGGCCTGGCTAGCGTGTAGCCCCTCACAACGCGGTCTGGATTTCAGGAAGCGGACCCTTACACACTCATTCCTTGGCGCGGTCTACAGCTGAATAAACCTTTGGTGAAGTTTCCAGCATTAACAGTCAAGCCAATAAGATATAAAAGCCAAGCATTGCAAACAATCCTTCAGTGCAAAAAGTGTCTTCGTGCAGATAAATATGACGTAGTCCAATGAAGGTTCCATATTAGTAATACGGCATCATTCGGTCACTACTTAATCAGGCAGTCACCGAACTTTCCATATGGGCTGCCGCAGTGTACTTTCTGTAGCTGACTCATCAGGAAGCGCGGCCGTAAACTGATGCGTGACTTAGAAGGCCCGGATCTAGATCGTGCCCACTTGCAGCTAACCGTTTCACTCGTGAGCTTTTATATTTTAAAGATTAAGTTTTTTTTAGCCTTTTATATTATATATAAAGTTATTATAATAAAGAGAAATATTAAAGGGGCTTTTAAAAAAGCTAGCCTTATTTCTTTTAACTTAGAAATTATAATCTTAAAGCTTAATATATAATTATAGATTTTAATATTTATTAAAGAGAGAGCTAAGCTCTTAATTTCTTAGGTCTTAAGAACCCTAAGAATTATACTTAAGGCTAGATCTTAGTTTAAATACCTTAAAAAATAAATTAAAAGGTATTAAAATAGCTTTTTAAAATTAATTCTTAAAGCTTTAAGATCTTTAAAAAAAAATAATTATATATTAAGTTATTTTATTAATTATTAAAAATAAAAACCTTTAAGAAATAAATAAAATAATTAATTAATATTATAAAGTAAAAAAAACTTAATTATAAAAAAAAAGAATTATAATAATAAAAGAAAAAAAATTATTAATTAATTAAATAAATATTAATATATAAGTAATAATTAAATTATTATAAAATAATAATTAAAAAAAATTAATATAATTAAATATTTAATATTATAATATTTAAAATAAGCTTAATTATAATATAAAGATTTATTAAATAATAATTAAAATATTTAAAAAAAATATAATAAATAATTTTAATTAATTAAATAATTTTTAATATTTTTATTTTACTTATATAAGATACCTTATATCTAAAAAGGTATCTTATTTAAGTAATTTAACCTTATTATATACCCAAGGGGCAAATTAAGGCAATCTAGCAAGAGATATATAGTTTTTAATATAATTAAGC